>JADNRY010000477.1:0-45372 GCA_015501585.1 Rhodocollybia butyracea | reverse complement strand
GTTCTTCAAAGTAAAGCTGCTCCTCAAATATGTCCAGAGACTTTCTAACCTCTATAATTTCACTTTTCTTCAACTCGTCAGCATTCTTTCTGCCTTTTTGTTGTCTGACCACATTTGGTGGGAGAATAAACGGCGGTAGGACAATTTCGTCAGTATATGGAGGGAACAGGGTAAGATCATCAGGAATCTTGTATCGTGTACAGCATAGGTCACAAGTACATGTCGGTTTGCTTGAAGGCAGTCCAGATGTGAAGTATTGGGAGGTGGATTGTCATAGATCTGGTTCTCGCATGCAACACGGCAGAATGTTTCAGCTAGAAAGACTACCTTTGCAGGATCGAGAGATGGTTTTTTTGATTTCAATTTTTGAAGGGAGTTCTACAGTTGCTACTGCAGTGACCAAAACCTCGCCAGACACTAGACTTCACATTAATACAGATAGTGGAGCTAATGAACAAGCTTACCTTTGATAGTCTTCTGAACCTCATTAAGCTCTTTCGAGGTGGTGAATATGATTCAACATGCAAGTTCATCATGATTTTGTCCAGCGTGTCCGCCCTCCTGTTTTCCACAGTCATGAGTCTCTGATGTCCCTACAGATATGCTGTCCTGAAGCTTCTCGGCATGTATACCTACTGACATAGCTTTTGTTGCAATGACAATTTGACAGTGAGGGTCAGTATCGAGGGTATCAATTGTTTTCTCATTGTAGCTATTGGAAGCCAGTGAGTTATACATGCGAATACGGCGGAGAGGATTTGATGATTTTGGCAAGAGTTTGAGTAGATAGAGAAATATACGATATCCAAGGTCAATAGTTTGAGCATGGATGACAGTTTTGCAATGTTGATTAAGGTACGGAATGATCTGAGGGAATTCAGTGCCCCCAAGTGCAGAAGTGAGAGTCTGTACAATGATTTTTGTGTTGGAACATTTGTTTGAGTAGCAAATGAGATGGAAACAAGGTCTGACAAAGCCTAGAGCAGAACACACAGAAAGAAGAGGAGGGCCGGGTTGCATGGTTGCAGTCATAGTGAAAACAGAGATAGTAGAAGGAAGTCGTCCACAAAAGAAAGTCCCAATGTGTCGAAACATTGGTTGGAATGTAAGACCCCATTCATTGATGACATGACCTTCTTCAGCACAGGCAAAGATGAGATTTTGACGGAATGTTGTCGAGTTAGCAATGAGGAACCACTCGTGTTTGCGTAAGTGCTCGGAATCCACACAAACAATCTGATATTGGCATGAAGTAATCTCCTTCAAGATGTCAATAGAAGCTCTTTGTTTGGTAGAAAGATTGTCGGACGTGTAGGCAAATGTGTCTATGTTGAAGTCTTTCTTCAGTTGTTTGACCTAAAAATGAGATGGTTAGTTCACGAATGACAGAAAGACTTCAGTACATGCATGATATTGCTCGCTAAACCCTTTGTAGGTGTAACTACAACTCCCACAGGCTTCGGACAGATAGAGACATTGAATACAGGGTAACATCAGGAAAAGCGTTTTTGCCTAGGTGACCCCAGAGTGGCCTAAAGCAAACTAGGTGACCTATGAATCCTATGGCATCCTAGGAATTTGGGCTCGTCCCTTGCCAGTCAAGGCTCTTGAGGATTCCCTAGGCAAGCCTAAGTTTGCCCAGGTTTGCCCAGGTGCTCCTGGGAACACCTGGGGAACACCTGGGCAAACCTGGGCAAACCTAGGCTTGCCCTGGGTTTGCCTAGGATACCCTAGGGAATCCTCAAGAGCCTTGACTGGCAAGGGACGAGCCCAAATTCCTAGGATGCCATAGGATTCATAGGTCACCTAGTTTGCTTTAGGCCACTCTGGGGTCACCTAGGCAAAAATGGCTTTTCCTGATGAATCGCTAGGGTTTTGTAATATTTCGCGATGGATAAGGAAGGGAACACCAAAAAGGGCAGACTTTCCGCCTTCAGTTGCGTCAATAGCAAAAAACATCTTCGAGATTGAGTATTTTGGTATAAGAATCGCGTTGAATGAGGCGTAGCCTATCCATCTTTCCACTTTGGAATAAGCTTCTTGACAATAAATTTTATTGTATTCACGCCTTCGGTGGATGCGAATGAGATTGTCAACGGCATAAGATGTAAAAAAGTTAGATTAGCGCTGACTAGGCTGTACGGACCGGCGGTGGCAGTACACATATCTGATTAATACTTTAGGCCCGTCTCAACTAAGGCGCGGCTACTATAGGACTAACTGTGTGTGTACATTTGGCTGCACTGTCATAGGTATCCGGCGCAGTGGGGACTTGGAGGAAATTGGGAATACAGGTGTTCTATATATTACTTGGCCTTCATACCTTGCCTTTTATAGTACAGTACGGGTACTCTACGAGGTGTCTACCGGGTCTGTAAGTACTTAGTAAGTATCTGAGTAAGTAGATCAGTAAGCAACATCGGAAGACTATCAGTTCCGGATCAGTGGCATGATTTCATCATTGGCGCGGCAACTACAACATGCACGGTGCAGGATTCTGAGTCATTTCTTGCAGGTTAGACTTGTGGAGAAGTGACTGACTCACTGTAAACTTCATCTACTACCACAGGCCTTACTGTTGTAACTAATAGTAATTGACAGCCAGTGGGCAATAAAGAAGTTGTTACTGCTGAAGCGCCCTCTGGACGGCGGGCACTTCAAAGTTCAGATGCTATGTTCTTTTTTCAGATATAATAATTAATTGTCCACAAGATTCAGTATTGAGCCTGGACATGAGTCTGGATCTGGGTTTACCCAAACTTATATGTCATTGCTCATTACTCATCCCTACAAATGTCATGTGACACATGTAGATTGCTCACTAATATAATTGACATAAGTACATAAGTCCAGATTAAGAAGTCATATGACTGAGTCAAAACTAGGCCTTACCAAATATGGTAGTTCTCATTCTATGGCTGTGCTGGTCTAGAGCAGATTACATTGCTCAAGCCTCACCATAGTATATAATTAACTGTGTAAGTTCAGATTAGGCAGTCATATGAGTGAGTGACTGGGCCTTACCAAATATGGTAATTTTCATGACTAAGCCAAAATGAATAATTTATGTGAAAGGGGAGCACACATAATTTCTGAGGGGGGAGCGCACTTAAATTTCTGAAGGGGGAGCACATTTGTGAGGCGGGAGCACAATTGAATATTTCACACTTTTGAACAGCATAACCCATCCATTCTTGAATCCTGCATCTCCGTAATCAACATACCTTAAGTAGTACTCTGTATTCACATGACCACAGATCCATCTCCTGATGCAGTTTCAGTTTGAGCCTGGCAAAGTACCATTGTGCTTAATGTTGTGAGGTAGTAGTTGGGTTTTCGAGAATGTAGTGTGATTATGGGCGATCTAAGCGCCCGGGTAATTACTTCACCGAACCGCATCAAAAAGCTTCAAAAGCTGGCAGCGCCTAATCAACTACTTTAGAATTAGTAATATGCAAAATGATCACATGAAATGGCATGTCCGCCGAGGCTATATGTCTGCCGAAGGTACGCGTATACAGACACTTGCGTGTCCCCCATATTTTGCTTATTCATGCAGTACTAGGTCCGTTAGTAAGACAGTAGAATAATTTAATTGTACAGTATATAAACCCCCCAGTAGACAGAAATAAAAAAGTTCTTTCTTCCCCTCTAAATTGCCCTCTAAGTCTAGTCTTTTAAGACTCTCAATAAAGTCTTGTTAGTGTATCCTGATTGGATTATTTAGTAAGCTTCAGTCCAGCAAGAGCCTGGTAAATAGTTCTACTAATAATTCAAGTACACTGTTACTTACTCATTGAAAGTCTTCTATTCAGTTTAGTATATGAACTACAGCCCAGCAGAGCCTGGTAAAGTTCCATATTCGATTCATATTCACTGCTACGCCTCTGGATACGCCGTTCCCACGCTTCCTAGTGCACCTCGGAATTACAGTCATAGAAGCTACTCTTCTAGTCACTCCCGTTACTCTCCTTATTCTCATTCACCCTACTGGTACTCGTCCCCTCCCCAAGCTCCATTTCAGCCTACTCCTCCTTCATACAGTCACTTTCCATACTTACCTCCACCTCACTACACACCTCCGTACCCTTACTTGAATTCACGTTACTACTACTAGTCCTCAGGGCCTGTGCACCACGCATTTTACGGTCCACCGATAACGTGCTTGCCTGGTCCTTACATTATTGGAAAAGTCCATTAGTGTGACAATGTTCTACTTCAGCTTGACTGAAGTAGACAGCCAAAAATCTCCCTTCATCAATAGCTGGAAAGAATATCTTTCGTTCAAAGGTTTACCAATTAGAACCCAGGTATCATTGGTCCCGAACCATGAAAGAAGGGATTTCACTTGGTTTGTGAATGTTACGATTTCCTAGCCTACTTCAGTCAGGCTGAAGTAGTTGGACAAGCGCAGTGGTGCTATTAGTAACGCTGCAGACAATGGTTCACACCATAGTAGGTAGAATGTTTGATAGCGAAGCGACCCTGCGGCTAGCCAACAGCTAACCACTGCCTAACATTCAAACTCGAAGCTGAGGTAGCATATTTTTTATCCTGGTCCTGAGATCATACAGACTGTTTGGGTTCAAACTTAGGGTAACTCCGCAGACAATGGTTCACGCCATAGTAGTAGGGTGAAAGATCTGATAGTGAAGCGACCAGCTAGCTAAAGCACTGCCTAGCATAGTAGTAGTGGCATTCAAACTTGAAGCCGAAATACTTAGTAGGATAAGGAGCGGGAATCAACTGTGTCTTGAACATTTGTATCCTGATCCAGAGATCATACAGACTGTCGGGGTTCAAACTGGTTCAAACTTACATGACAGTGAGGTATTGAGTTGATCTTGATACCATACCGACTGTCTGCCACCGTGATGAAGGAAGAAAAGAACTCGAAGGAAGTTTATTACTTACAGCATGGTTCAAGTACTGACAAGGAATAGCGGCGGTCATCGAGCTGTCTTTCCTGTCTTGATCGCACAAATAGCCGTCCTCACAAAATGCAACTTTCCGTTCAAGAGGACTAAGTAACTCATTCTTTGAAGTTGCACACTACAGATTTTATGACCAGGATCTACCTCATACTAATAATGCTTGTATGCCCCCAGAACTTCATAAGTGGGAGATGGCTATACTTAACCGATGGTTTACTACCGTTCTCAGGCTAGTTTCAAGCTGCAAAGGTGGTGTGGGGCCCGGGGGTTGTGGGGCCGAGTACCATTGCAGAAGTGAATTCCTCCTAAGTAGCAAATTAGAAATGTTTGACCTCAACGACATCTTCAATAAACCGCTTTCTCTGCTTCCATACTGTTTCTGAGTTGAAATACTGGATCTGGATATATTTGGACCAGATATATAGAAACATTCATCCAACACTGTTCATCTTGGCATTGGGTCCTCTATTGCTCGCACTTCAAGAATTAGGCTTGAATAGGTTGCGAATAAGTAGGTTCAATCATTGTCATATTTATTTATTTATTTATTTTTGGTAAATTTGCACTCCGGTGCACTCATGAGTCGGAGTCATGGCTACGTGAACTTTAGTCCTCTCCAGCCTGGATCATCTGCGGAGCATGGAGTTTCTATGTGTCCCTCGTTTTAGTCATGTTCCAAGCTTTACAGCAAAACGCATACGATCGATTAGAGTAGATTGTCTGTGGTCGGGTGGTTTAGTACAACTACATAGTTGACTTGTAAATGAGCAGCTTGTCATTGCACTAGATATGTGACGAATGGTGTCGATACAATAGCGGGATGAAAACTTGTACACTGACAGGACCAAGACAGGACGCCGAAACTGGCAAACAGCGTATTTGACAACCAAATATATTGAACTTGAAGGGACATATGCAGCATATGCTGGTAAGATTAGTGCTGGGTACTTCCAGTGATACACCAACTATGGACTCAATCTCATCACAGAAATGATATGGTTATATGATAAGTTCTCATTACTCAGTGAAGTGAACCCGTATCAATGTTCTCTTCGCTCCAGGTAAGTATGTAGAAGTATGGACGTGATAGATCAGTATTCGGAAAACCTTGTCCAAAACGATGTGATGTAGATAAATAGTCTGAAAAAGGAATTACCTTTTGCGCCTATTTACGCTGCCTAGTTGCCATTGTTCTCATCAATGGCTAAATATTTGGATATCGAGGACCGGGATCCTCTGAGTTACTTAGTACACAATATAATTCACTTTCCACCCCAGCAATAGCATGATTATACTCCGAGTCCAAATCCCTCGAGCTTTAAGTCCTACCTGCACAACTTGAAGTTGATAACTTGGTCGTGCCAAGATACATCTTCTGTTGATCTGGCACTTACCGGAAGAATGGTGGAGCGCTACACTTTTCGGAACTTTATTTATTTATATATGTTACATCAAAATTTTCGCTTTTTCGCTTTAGACAAACGTTTTCCGAAACTGCTGTCGATAGATTAGTATCGCTGTTCTCTTTGCTCCAGACATGCTCAAGAGTTAATATGAGCTTGAATGACATAGACAGCTCACCACGATTGCCGAACTGGTCGGAGAAGGGAGAGTATAAACAGGAGCTGTGGCTCCAAGTTGTATCTCAGCAAACAACCCTCGCTACAATCATGTTCAACAGTATTTCTAAGTGCGGCCTCCTTGCCTTCCTTCTTGCTGCGACTACCGCGAACGGTTTGTTTATTCTTTGATCAATGCAGCAACGAGTGACTGATATCAGTACATGCTCACAGCTGCGCTTCCTCCTTCAGCCGGGACGTACGCTATCCAGAATGCGAACAGCTCCTTGGTGCTGAATCTTAATGGAGGGACGGACCCCACGCAAACAATTATTGAGTTTCAGCTTACACAACCTATTGCGGGCTCTCCGAACCAACTTGTAAGTCCTAGCAATAACACTGCATTTACTCCTTGAACTTGAAACTTGTTGTTTTTCCTAGTGGACGTACATTCCAAGCTCAGGCAATACTGGGACCCTTCAGCTGGTCGGCCCGACCACATTCCTGAGCTGCAGTCCATCAACAATTGTATGTTTTCCTCCGAGTCCTTTTTTGAGTTCCAGATATTGATCACATTCAATAAGGGCACCCCATGTGCTGCAAGCCCTTCAACCCCGGCCCCGGCTTGGAATGTCGTGGAAACTGGTCGTGGTTTCTTGTAAGTACTGGATACTCTACATCTCTGGATTATATAATTGAGATACTTACTTATCTCCAATTTTGCAGTATCATCGATAGTGTAACTGGTCTCACGCTTACGGGCTCTGGTATTTCCGGGCAGGTTTGTGTAGTCTCCTACCAGTTAAACTCACTCTGACATGCCGCCTTTCTTTTTTTTTTAGCCGGTGTCCCTTTCCGTTGTCAATCCTTCTTCCACCTCGGGGCAAGTCTGGGTCTTTATTGACACCAGTACAGTGGCCGGCCAGTAAATTGTGGTGCTTGGAAAGTGCCGGGGCGTACTCATGAGATTGATACTACTAGTTCCAAGTTTTCATCTCTTATGGCATTTTAAGTATGTTCCCCGTTATGATTTTATCAAATAGTGGTTTCCTATTGTACTTGCATTGTACTGAGTTGTTCCAGGGAATCGGTAGTTTGTGATGGCTATAAAGAAGAAAAACATGAGAAGCCGGTGAAAGAATACAGAATGAGGAGTATTCTAGCCCTGCAAGAAGCATAAGCACTCCGACTAATTTGGACATCGAATCTCAACCCGAAAAGTCAAACGCAACTAAATTGGCGATTTGCTTGTTCTCGCAGATATTCAGCGCCGAGATGACCACTGTTGACACACTGGCGGAAGCTGTCTCGTTGTACTTGCCAGTGCGATGGGATCATGCCTATCGAAGTCAACTTGCCTTCCAATATTTTTTGGGCATCCGAGTCAGAGGCAATTGGCCTTTGGTGCTAGACCATTTTGTGGAATCCGGACAGATTATAACAACAACAGCTAGGGGGTGAGTTTTTTCTGGTGTGTTTGAGTAGCGGAGCTACCGACGACCAACAATGCATTTATTTACGGATAAACGCATCCACGTTTTGCACCAGACTTTGACCAGGCTATTCGCGTGCGTTGCCTGCGAGCCCTATCCTGCCTTACCCTGTAGCTACCCACTGTATCACCCTTCGCAATTTTCAACAACTCGCATGACGTGGGCTCAACCAAAGGTTTCGGAATTCATACTTTTACTTATCACGGCCATGACGAACATTTTTTAACTCAGATCATACACTTGTTTGTGGATTCGATTGTGGGGTAGTACTATCCTCCAATGATACCGCTCTGCTCCATTAGCTGTCACCTTAGCGTTGGTAAACGTGCTGTTTATTTAGATGTTGATTGGTTGTTCCTTGAATTACGAGCTTTTAATGCTTACTTTGAATCGACAGAGAAGTATTTGTATCCGAACATTGATTGTTGAAGCATACATCTGAAAAAAGTGATTGGTGAATTTGTACCCTTATCCAAACCCTTATCCAACCCGACACCCTTATCCGGACCCGCCCCAACCTCTCGATCTCCTCTGGAAGATTCTCGCTCTTTGAGTGTACGAGACGAGTGGTGATATGTTTCGTTTGGGTTCAAGTGGGTCCATGTCACCGTGTTGAACATTCATGTTTAACGTCAAACTCTCGCCGAACATCTTCCACATTAAGAGCTGCTCCAGATTGTCTCCAGGGAGGATCCCAAGCCTTCTTCTTCCTACCTTTATCTTTGTCCTTCCTCTGCTTCATCCTACTCCCAAATTCCCAGAATCTACAAACTTAACCAACAACGCGTACAGAAAATTGCAAATTGCCCTCAGAATCCATAATAGCTTTGTATACTTTGCCCGAGAGAGAGAGGCTCGGTTTGGGAGATGAACGTCCAGAGGACATGGTCATGGGAGCGGGTAGGGGAGGCATTTGAGTTCTTGAGCAAGATGGGTGCAGATCTTTTTGGCGTGGATGCCATCGCTCTGCGTGTGTGCGAGAGCAGCTGCGATGGAGGTTTTGCTTATGAAGCTTTGAAGGTTTCATGTTTGACAGTTATTCAAGAGCAAGAACATAACTAGGTAATGCTCACCACAACAAAGGCTAGCAACAGGAGCAATGTTGGTCTTACTTAGGCCACTTCCCATATTCCTGTGGCCCGTATCTCACTCTTTGGGCACTCGGTTTCCAGCCCACTCCGAAATTGCTCTTCATTTTCTGCTTCCGTTTCTCTTCTGATCAATTAGCAACGGGCTCGGTCTCAACAGGGAAATTACACTACCTCTGTTCGCTTTCTGACCACGCCAAAAACATTTCCCTTGTAGCAGTAGCCTCGTTTCCCTTTGAATGACTCTGGGTCCTTCAAGATCTCGCCTGTAACCCATTGCTGTAACCCATTGCACAATAGAACGTCGCTTCCAGTCCCTTCAGTTTATTCTTAGAGATACGGTAGACTGCCGAGAGGTGTTTCATGACTTCGCGCCAGTCACCGTAGATGAGATATGTTTCTTCGCGGCTTTGAAGAAAATGGTTGGGTTGGGAGGGCAATTTGGTGCGAGTGTGTGTTTTGAGCGTCGGTGAGGCGGGTTTGGACGAAACCTTCAACGGCTTGGCCCAATGCTGGGCTGAGTTGACTTGGTGGTAAAGGCTTTTGAGGGTAAGATGAGGGCGGGAGTTTCGATGAAGCCCCATTCTGCGAGTGGCATGGTGTAGGATCCTTTGGGCAAGGTCCTTGGACTGTGGAGGTGGAGACGGGTTAGGTGGGCGAGGATGTGTTCTTCGGAAGAGTCGTCACAAAGCTGGGTGATGATATCATAGCTGTAATCCAAATACGAGTGGCGAACGTACCTCAGTTACTGCTGTCCAGTGGTTTTCCCATAATGTTTTAACCACGCCGGCTTAGCCTAGATCTTCGCAGCCACTCTTTTCCAGCCTGCGCGTGGGTGTTTTCGGAGGCTCGTCTGACAAATTGTTCGGAAGTGACGAGGAGCCTCTTCGGGTGAAAGCTCCAACTAAGAGGATACAACCATTCGATTTCAAGGAAAGTCAGCGGCGTGTGTTTTGGGGAAAGATCACTAAATAGAGCAATCAATGGATGATCGATGTCGACGAATATTGAATTTTTGGATAACGATGTCCAAAGATATGGAAACGTACGTTAGTCCAGTGAACCTCCCCGATATTATATCAGAAACTTATCATAGTACCCTCTGATGGCGCTCCTCTGTCCTTTCCTTCACTTTCATCAAGACAGTGAAGACACCTCTGGGAAGGGTTGAGAATGGAGAAGGAACATTGATTCATCATGTAATGCTTGAACTCATTCATCTTCAACCAGCATTCAAGCGTTCAAGCAGCTTCAGTACTTCAATGATTGTGACGATGAACTTGGACTGTATATTTGTGTAAGCATAGTGGAATGGCCGGCTCCAGGGTGTGTCCAAAGTCGACAAAAAAGCGAAGAGATGTCCGTCATTGGCAGAGTTGGTCAGCGCCAAACCACAGCGGAAAAACGGCCCGAAGTAGCTGAATACCCTGCATGACTTGCCTAAGAACCCAAGTCCTTTAGAATATTTGCCTCACAAGGAAGTAGGTATCGCCAACGACTCTGGAGCGACCCTTTATCTGGTTGCACGGTTAAGAAACCTTAAAAAACATTTCATGCTTCCGCAAACTTTATAAACGCAAACCAAATCCCTACCTACCCAGAAAACGGAATTACTTTGCAAAGAGACATACACGATCAGTTGAACGCGGTGGATGAGTAAACAACCTCCAAAGGCATTATCTGTTGAAGCCGGCACTGAGACGCTGCAGATTTATAGAAAATTCAGCACTGCACCCAATGAATTCTTCATGTTAGTATGTTTTTATACATCGTTCTAGGTGACGGCTTCTGTGACAATGTTGATGGACTTGGTCCCAAAAAACCTCCTTGAAAAATGGAGCAGAGACAGAGAAATTGAGGTGCTGCGGTGCATATAACCTATTATGTGGTTTTCATCCAGTTTTTCGGTACACGTTGTTAACCCACAAGTCCTCAACCAGGCTGATGACTCGCTCAGCTCACCTGCACAGGTGGACTTCATGTGTATCGGAGGGAATTCTACTTGATATTGGAGAGGAATCGCCCATCGCGTGTATTGGGCTCAAGCCTCACGATACCTCGCACTGGACCAAGAGTAATGAAACGAGTAAAGAACATCAGAAAAACATAGAACTATATCCCCTTCTGCGGACTCATCCTCATACTGGTACTTAGTCGGATGGACCACTGGCTACAGTATTGCTATTACCTCCAAGTCCTGCACATCTCGCCAGATAGATCTTCAAATCCTTCATTGCCATCCATACACAGGCTGAGGGCCGTTGGGGGGTCGCTCCTTCAAGGTCCTCAACTTCCCAACGGTTAGGCCGGGTTGAGCAGGCCCAGTTGCGTACGTCTATTATCTCCGGGCGTACGTCCAACTTGTACAGCCTTAGCATGACGTATGGCCTTGGATACGGCTGTATTACGACGCTTCCAGATGTGTAGCTTCAGTGCTTCCTGTGTTGGCCAGAAATCCTGATAGTGGGTATCGTCAAAAGCTGGCATATTCTTACCAATCTAATATGTTGTTGTTAGTATACACAACAAGAATGTACATTATCGAATACCTGGAAACAGAGCGCGTTAACCTTATCCTTTACCTCCATGTAAGTTTTTTCATACTTCTCAAAGACCGCATCCGCAGATTTTTCAACGAGGAACTTATAGAGAAGAGATTGAGCGTGAGGACAAACTTGGCAACATAGGTGGCTTACGATAAACTTGGTCCATGTAGGCATGTCCAAACCCAGCGCAGTCTGGAGAGCTTTGGAGGAGAGAAATTTATTTTTAGGACGCATAATCAACTTGACTGGGTTTGTCAGTGCTTCCGGACTAAGTTGTAAATTTGCGTCCAATGGTGGGTTCGACGCTGACTGGAGAACAGCCTGCAAAAATAGTGGCATTGGTAAAAGATAAATGTGAGCACGAGACCTGTAAAAAGTTCTCGGAGAAAACACTTACAAAACCAGGAGGTGAACGAGGGAGGTTACGGGGTAGCGCATACCCAGTACTGCTCAACGTGAGAATGGCAAGGAGATATAAACAGACAACTTTGGGTTGCATGATAATACGAGTTTTTTTTGATTCAAAGCAGGAACGGGAGGTGAGCGTCGCGGAAAGCGTAAACGTCGAATACGGAACTGAACCAGCAGCCGAGGGGATTTGTCTGCTTACTTCTTCCTTTACTATCATGCCCATCAATTTTAAAAAATGATGAAATGCACAGAGTTTTTTAAAACGCCTTTTAAGAGCATTTCCGCTCACAAATTATCGTAAGTATGCTTCGGAATTAAAGTATGAGTATCTATTCCATAACATATCAGTCTTTTTTCTGTCAAATATGAGTGGATACTTGTTTCGCAACTTCTTTTCTATGCGGAGTATGTATTTTTTTCTTGAAAATCAAGTATTTCAACTTCTACATATGATACGAACAAGAGGAAAAGTTTGTGGTAGGTGTAAATATAGCATCAAGTGTATCGGAGCTCTTCTCCGAGACGATACAAAGGGAAAATAGTGTTCTAGAGGGAGTTGAAGCAGATTTGTGACTTCTGCGTGACAAGCTCCCCGCCATCAAATATATGGCAGACCGTGATTTTGATGTGACTGATCTTTTAAAAATCTCTGTGCAAAACAGTTCTTCACGCCGGAGGGCTTTAAGAAGGTATTTAATGGCTCTATAAAGTAGATAGAAAGTTTACTAGGGTACTATCCCCTCTACGTGTCAAATCCGGTGGAAATCTGGGCACGTTTAAGGTATTTCCGAGGTACTTCTTTAAATTTTTTTAAAAAACTATAGGCATGATAGTATATCATTACGCAGGCAATAATAGCCGCATTTTTGTGATGGTCGCAGCGCGATTTTTCCGCTTTGAAACACCATGTCACTCTCCAGGCCATAGTTGACTATTCCCTGTCGCATGACCTATCTAGTAACCTCAGGCTAGGAGCATGAGCCTCTTTTGCCAACTTCCTCCCCCCAGATCAGTCCGAGCTCCTTCAGAGTATTTGCCTTGTCTTCACCCAGGTATAGCATTTTGTAATATTTCTTTCGATCCGATGTCTGCTGATATCTGTTGTTGGAGACTAGTTTTGCAAATGAGCGATCCTGTTATTTGATTCCACTGTCCAAAAACGTTTCATGCTTTAGCGAACCTATCTTTCGGGTTGATGCTTGTTGATGCGGAAGTTCTGAACATGGATGGTAGTCGAATGACCCAATGCTGACTCTGAAGCTCTGAACTTTGAAGTCTGAGTTTCGAGAACCTAGGGAGTTGATTACGTCAATGAGTTGAGTACCGAGTTTCGAGATCTGAAAAGGGATCAATTTATTTTCAGCACTAATGAAGGATCCCCGACTCTGACCGAAGGGAAGGGAGGGTCTTGTAGGTGTCAATTGAGTGTTGGATTCTTCAAAAACCGCCAGATCGGGTATTTCTTTCCCACCTGATGTTAAGCCGCTATGCCGGTTGTTTTACCAATATATAAATGAGCCGATATGTCTATGCTGAGCCATGCTGCGGGATAGTCCCGGGACTATTCCGTTCCCAGATGTACGGAAACGCGGACCGCTACACGTTTGTCTTATGATGCAACTCTGCCCAGCTCTGATGTTTGTTGTGTGTTTGTAGATTGTTTACGCCTGGATTTATTGCGGCAGAGCGGTCCGCGTCATATACATCTGGATCCGAGATTATGATCTTCCTACTACAACTATCGGCTTGATTTCAAACACACTGTCTGTGTTTCATACTTCACGAAGAAGAACAAAACCCGCATTCACTCTACCCACTGACACTGCTAGATCGAATGCTCTTTAAAGTCTATGGCTCGTTACATTCTAATCCAGTTGCGCATGAGATGCCTCTATGTGTATACATTGAATGTGCATGTCAGGAATCTGGACTATCTACTGTTCATGCTGGGGGAGGCATATATTACGGCCCAACTAACAGACTCAACTTATCCATACGCATTTTTGGACCTTCAGTGTCCCAGAACCATGCTGTAGCAATGGCAGTCTGGTTTGTATTCACAAAATCCAAATTCATAGTTGCGGCATTGACTCACTATGCCCTCAGCAACATGAACTGAAACTGGACTGGAGCAAATGGAAACATACTTCAAGCCATGATCCATCACGAACGCTATTTGTCAGCGTTCCGCCACGGTTCATCTTTCGTTGCTTGGCCCTAACTCCAAGAATCATCACTATGAACAAACAACCTCTCTTGCTCTACGGGGATGCTGTATGTCTATGCCAACAGTTGTAACCTTGCCCACTCTCCTAACTCCCCCATTCTCTACTGCTGATGGGAGAGCAAGGGTCACAACAGACTTCTATCTCTCCTACTACTGGTAAATTGATACCTCGCCATGGAAGAAGTCAAATGTTACGCTTACGTGACAAATACTTGAAGATTTCAGAGCCGCCACAACTAATTCTGCTGAATTCTGGAGCCTATCAGCAAAGCGTGGGTGAACTGGAGTTGTTGTCAGGCACTATAAAGCCATTTCCAGCGGCTCCCAGCGGTCCCCAGCGCTGTACGGTGCCGGAAAGCGGCTTCCTGATCACCCACGTTTTGCTGATCTGAAAATCTTCATATCTTTAGCACGCAGGAAAGCAACCAACTCACTAGTCTCCGTATTGCAGCTTAAAGATGTACTCCAATTATGCATGAATGCTCCAGATTCTTGGCATCCAACATTTAATGCAGACTCACTGCATGCTAACTACGCAGACGAGGCCGCAAATATTCCCCATGTTGGAGTAAAATGATTAAGTCGCCGAAAGATCACTTCACTCCGGTCTATAGCAGAGAATCCCTAGCAAACACGCAGGGGAAAATGATATTCAACGGTGGTTTAAATAAGCTGCAGCTACGGAGAAATATACGGCATCAGCAATTTCACACAAATGTAAGCCGTATAATTGCATACTCGGTGTAATCAAAACGCCTATACATACCCCATCATACCTTGCCAAGATTTGATCAATCATACTCGTAGTATAATCATTATACCTGATTATACCTAGTGTTGTGCCGGCTGGGGCCCGGCTCAGAAGCCCCGGCTACGGCTCAAAAGCCCCGGCCAAGGCTCGTCAAAAATCTGAGCCGGGCCCTAGCCCCCACGAAGGGCCGGCTCAAAGCCGGCTCAGGCTCAGGCCGGGGCCCAAGCGCTAAAGAGACATGTCTTGAGGCGCTAAGCTCCCTGTCCTCGGTGGACTCTACACCATGATACTTTTGGCTTTCTGGTTGCTTTCTGAGTGTGTGCAGGTTATACACCTGTTTTTTGAGATGATTTGGATCTGTAAGGCCAATGCAATACATTCATCAGATAGGTGGAACAAATTGTTTGACACTAATGGAACCTTTTTTCAGCCTGGTTAATATCTCTGGAAACCATGAGTGTAAAATTGGGCATAAGTGATGATACATGCAGTGTAATTTTTGGCGTGCTGCTCTATGTTTCATTAAGCGCTGAGCTCCGGCTCAGGCCCCGGCCCAGGGCTTTGAGAATTCTGAGCCGGGCCTTGAGCCCCCCTGAGCCCTAAGACGGCTGGGGCCAGGCTAGGCTCAAAGACGGCCGGCTTTGGGGGCTCAACGGCCCTGAGCCGTAGCCGGCACATCACTAATTATACCCAGTTATACACAGCTATATATTGCTATGATGGGCTGTACCAGCACTAGGATTTAGCTTATTACAAGGCCTTAAGCTTTAACTTCATGTTGCCAAAGCATTCCGTGAAAATTTCAAGTGTCAATGATGAACTTTTACTACTAGTAGTGAACTCGAAGAGTGGACACAACATTTGAAAACAACTAAGTCAAGTGGCCGGCACTTGATGATCTCGTGACAGCTACCAAACGCTACTGTACAGGTCAATCTCATGGTTTTTCTCCTCACTTTTCTTTTTTCTGTTCTCTCATCACTCGTCGCCCGCCCGTCGCTGAACGCCCATGCCAACTATTTATCGATATTACAACTGAAGGATACTCAAGCAAACTTTAACAGCATCAAGATCACAGATGATGAACAACTGAGGTTCTCGTTGCTTGGGTGAGTGGTCTTCCATACTCCGACTATCTTTTTATCTAATGTAAACAACTTCTTGTAATCCAGGATATCATTCTCTGTGATCGTGTCTCTCTTTCCTAGTCTCTGTGGCTGTTTGAGAGATCAAGGGCTTCAGTACGTCTTATTTTTCTCCGCTTTGAACAAGTCTCTAACTTTGTTTAAACTTTTTCAGGTCTTCGAAGTGCTCAGGAGTTATCTCTTCATTTGGTTGTTTCGGGTTTTGGAGGTTCCGAAGGTGATCTGTTCAAAGTCTCGGTACGTTTTTTTTTCTTGTTTAAACAAGCTCTTGATTCCGATTTTCAAGTCTTCAATGTGTTCAAGAGATATTGGGAACAAGGATAGGCTGAATATCGGCGGCAAGGGTATATGTGGCTGTCGTGGAGTTTTCTTTACTTGCATGTATCTCATAACCTATGTACAGTAGTAGAGCATTGAGCGGTAGTGTACCAAAGCAATAATGATTATTTTTCGTCCTTCTTTCACCGTTTTAATGTATAATGAGCAATAATAAGTGAAAACTGGACCTATAATATTGGTATGAGTGAGTATAATGAGGTATAATGCTGTATAATGACAAGGCATAATCAGTATAAAGAGCGGTATAATCAGACAAAATCGGGTGTGTAAATATGCATAATGAGCTATAATGAGGCATTTCCATTATGCACTCGGGGTCTATACATACCCGAATATACCTCCCGATAATTGTATAATCAGGCGTGATCCGCATGTATACACGCCAATCATACCTGATCACAATTGTGGAGAAATGCTGATGCATGTTATAACCAGAGACGGGGACGACGCTGCCAGTGCCATCAGCGGTAAGGTTGCTGGCTAGCGCCGTTGCGAGAAATGGGAGAGCCTATGAAGAAGATAGAACGTTGAAATAGGTACAATAACTCTATATATTGGTACCAGGACACACCAGAATGAGGTTTTGGATGGACAACATGATTTATCGACTTGGGGAAGCGAATGAAGTCAAGGTTAAAAGGATCCACTTTATATACCATCCCAGCTCCATATATGCTGCACTAAGACTGAACAACCTCCCCGCTTCTTGTAATGGTAGTCACTATGACTGTGCTTGAATCATGAACAACAGCAAATTGTGAAAAATTCCAGTGAAAAATACATGGCATCTGCAAGGCCATCTCCCTCAGATCATCATAATTCTGGTTGTCGTTTCTTCTGAGTAGGTAGAGGATTAGTAGTGACCTCTCTTAACATAGTTAGAACCATCGGTAGCCGGGTTTATCGCTATCCGACAACAGCATCCACGCCAGAAGGAATATTCGATTTCTACAAGTTGAATATTCAACCCACGATCCATCTTAACAAGAAGAATTAATCAAACATTCCTTACAATAGATAACAGCTGTAGAGCGCTGTTGGTGTCCATCTTGTATTCATCCTGAAGCGCCCCCGTATTTCATGAAGCCTGTTGATAGCATCTCCATCTAAAAGTTCAGTGGTTCCTGAGCGGTCCCCTCCCCATGACCCATCTTATATCAATCCTCACACCATTTCTCCACCATTCCTTCGTTCAAGCCTCAAAAATTGATGAATTTGAGCGCCGCATTCACTAGCCTTTTTCAACAGTGAGATAGAAGGGGACGATTCGGAGGGAAGATAAAGAACAGATGAAAAGATGAGTAAGATAGGAAGATAAGGCCCGAGTCGTGAGTCAAGAGTTGTTTGGACTGAAGATAGCTCCAGTGACTGACTTGTGGAATCATAGTACTCATCCGAGAAATAGTTGCTGGCCACCTACCATGTAGAATATGCCTTAGATGAATTCATTTATTGCCATCTTCAAGTTAACAAGGAAGCTGTCGAGATTCAAGGATAGTCTCTTTAAGAATATGTTCGCAAGTATACCTAAATAAGTATCGCATATAGCCATCAAACCTGAAGCATATACAAAATATAATACAAGTGCGGCGTAACCAAAGTAACTGTCCTTATTGGATGGTTGCAAAATAAGCTCAAGTAGTCAGCGACGCAATGCTCCACCCATTTCCAGTGTTTACCGCCTCGCTGATCGTTCCTGGTGAGCCAGCACTGACAAATCCGACTCTCAAAGTTGGGGGGGACGTGGCGTTGTTAGCCATGGCATACAACATATCACTCCCAGCGACGCCAACAAATCCCTCGTTTGTGATACAAGTGACGCAACTGGCGCCTCCCTGGAATAATCCAATGGTCTCGTTCCAGTGGTACTCGCTCAAAATATTTTCTGGGGAGAAAAAGAATACATGTAGCTAAAAAAGAAAAAAGAAAAAGGTTAATATATGATCTCAAGTACAAATCCAAGCACCATCAAAATGTGAGCTCGACCAACCTGTACAAATTCAAGTCCAGTAGCCGCAATCAATGAAACAGCGACAGGGGTGGGTTTCCTAACCTCATCTTGAGGGACCAGGAGAGAAACACCTTGAGACTGTCCGGTGGTAAAAACGTTCGACACGACGACTGCGTTAATAGCGCCAGTCGTCGAGTCTTGGTAATACAGACGTGTATTGCCGTCGGCAAGTTGCACCGCGCCCATGCTAGTGCCCGAAATGGGGACGATGCTGAGGTCGCTGGCTAGTGCCGTTGCAAACAGTGGGAGAGCCTACATAGAGTATAAGATATAGACATAAGTTAGTACGACGAGCTTTATGACACACCAGAAGAAGCTTGGAGACGGAGACCATGGTAGATCGATTGGAGGAATAATTAAGAAATAACTTGAACGATACACTTATATACTTTCAGCCCAGTTTTTATCATAAAACATAATCCAAACCTGGTCTACGCCTCGTGAGATTACTTATATCACTAAGTACAACCTGGAGATATGGTACTCCTTGTACTGATGGGTTTCTCGAGTGGATAAGACAACTCCCTCTAGCGAAAATAGCTCACTGGTCAGCTGTGAAACAGACTCTCCGATGGCCAACAAGTAAGGTACACTGAGCGATGATCACTTTTCAAACTTCGACAGCGTGAATTATGATAATCTGAGTACAGCAACTATTTCTAAAAAGCTATGAGCAATAGACCTCTGCAATCAGAACTGCCTTCTGACTACCGCTATCGTTATTTAGGTTGTCATTCTATCACTGAGAATTTCTCAAAATCTCAGTGGGATCCACTGATTTCGCTTATAGTAAAAGGTCAAAGCGTCTATTATCTGCCACGTGACCTCATTCGTATGATGATCATCACAAAAAAAATGTGAAGTTGTCTGAGAGCTGAAGATCAGCACCTCATGTTTCCCTCAACATGACATGACCAGTGTTACATGTTTGAATTCATACTGGGTGATCCACAAATTTGCTGAAGATCTCTAGCTGCTTCTAGCTCTGGCAACACCGCCAGTAAGATATGAGAAAACACTTCGGAATGACTCGAGCATTCGAAGGAATGACTGACCTTAGGACCTTATCAGAAACTGTCCGACTTTACAAGAGAAGAAATGCCAAGGCAAGTCTAACTCTTAATGGCTGCGATGTATACAGTGGTAGTTTCGAAAAAGCTTGGCCGAAAGTGAATTTGTATTGTAATTACTATGCATCGCTAACTATTGTCAAGTGAAGCATGTGTGAAGGAAAGATTCAGTAATGGGCCCAGCAACACTACGCACTTATATACCAAATACAACAAATAAGATCGCTGAAAATGGTTCAGGCTGGATCGAACCGAAGACCTTTGATGCGCGCCTAGAGGCTTAAACAAGCAGTCGAGTCACCTGACCTGAACTTTCTTTACTCTGTTTCCGACGATGGCATTGGCAGGAGACGGCGTAAGAAGAAGGCTGGACTGACTACGGCCCGGCCAGAGAAGCACGGGAAGAAGACGACAAGGAAAAAGGATGGGGCAGGAGGAGATGGAGGCAAGTAACATTAAATGATCCTTTTGTTCACCTACTAATAGTTTTTTATAGCATGCTTCTGCATCCCGTCGCCACAATCGCGACAAGCTCCAGCAGACAACTCTCTCGACATCTCTCCGGAAATCAGCCAATCCGACGACGCTTCACTGTCATCCATGCGCCTCCAGGCGGAAAACTAGGTTCCCTCGTCTTTACACTATTCCGGCTCTTCGTTTCTGGTGTCTCTTCCGTGTTCTACCTTGGTGGTCGGGCATTAGGAAAAGCAGTCAGCGCCGTTATACTTTACCCGCTACACCTGCTATCGAAGGTTCCTCTTGGCCTGGTCTCGTACTTCATTGTCGCGGCGACTATTGATTGGGCAGCATAGACGTTCTGGGGACCGCTTTTTGGATTGACGCTGCTGTTTCTTCTGCCTTCATGGTCTTCGTCACCACAGTACACCCCGCCGGGTATACCAGCGGAATATATCGAACGGCTTAATGCGTGATTGGAAGTTATAGAGTCTGCTTTGTCGGCACTAGTTTTGGAGAATGAGCAGATGCGAGCAAAGACTGCGAATGGGGAGCAGGGTAGGGTCGAGTTTGTTGGACGAATGGGACAGTTCGAAGGTATGGTCAAGCAGGAGAGTGGGAGGTCTAATAAAGTGGAGTCGGCGATTAACCAGAAGACGGATAGGTTATTGGGTGAGGTGCAGAAAGAGATGGAGTCGTTGAAGAGTGTGGTTGGCGTCCTCCAGTCGCGTCCGGTTCCCACTGCCGAGGTCAGTGTCTAGCGGAACGGTAGCGGCGAAGAAGCCCAGCAAAGTTGGCTGCGCTCGAGGAACGTCTCGGGTCAGTGGAAGGAAGCGTCAAGGAAGCTCTTGACGTTGGCAAGAACGCAGTTACCAAAGCCAACGAGAGCACCACCTCCTCGAACTGGTGGAACAAAGTCTCCACCTCCAAAAAAGGCTTAACCATCAAATCTCCCGACGGCACCGATATTACGTCTCTCATTACCCACCTTATCGATGACACTGTCTCCTTGTACTGCAAAGATATGCTCGCACGCCCAGATTCAATGCGCCCGCACATTATCCCGCACCTGTCCTACTAGCTTTAGCGGCCAGGTCCTCGGGATGATCACACAGCCGTCGGGTAAGCCATGATCAGTCTCGGTGTTACATCCCAACAATTTGAATGGATTATGCTGGCCTTTTAAAGGCCAAGAGGGTCAAGTCGGCGTAGCACTTGCTATTCCGACGTTTGTGGAGGATATAACGATTGATCGTGTACCGAGGGAGGTGGCATATGGTATACGGACTGCGCCGAGGCAAGTGGAGGTGTGGAGGATAGGGAAGAATGCTGTCAAGGTGATGGGGTGGTTGAAGGAGAAGGAGGCGAGGAGGCAGGAGCTTAGGGAGCGACGGAAGGGGGCAGGTAGTTTTGGAGGACGAGGATGAGGAACCTCCGTATCCACTTATGATTAGTCCTAGGCCAAGGTGTCAGCTCACAGCTACTATTTCTCCTAATTGCACACACAAAATAAAATAGGGAACCGCTCAGGCTGCACGCGAATACAGTACTACACCGAAGCATTGTGACCAAGGTAAATGTATTAGATCGTCGCAACCAAGCTCAAGTAGTCAACGACGCAACACTCCAACCACTCCCAGTGTTTACCGCCTCACTGATCGTCTCCGGGGAACCTGCGCTAACAAATCCGACTCTCGTCACAGGGGTCGTAGCAGTGTTCGCCAAGGCATACAGCATTTGACTCCCTTCGGCACCAACAAATCCCTCATTCGTAATGCAAGTGGCACAAGTGGGACCACCCTCGAATGAAGACCCGTTGAAGAAGTACTCGCTCAGGATGTTGTCCGGCGAGAAGAAGAATATGTGAAGCTAAGAAGAACCGAAGATAAAATATGAAAGTAAGCACAGATTTGACTATGTAACAGGATTCAAAGTTAACAGACCACGAAGAAGGAAGTTTGGGTGGGAGCTGCGACAGCAAGAGGGGTGTTGTACCTAACCTCGTCTGGAGGAACCTCGATGTGCGTGCTTTCAAATTGTCCGACGGTAAATGCATTCGACACAGCGATTTGGACAATGGAACCGTTGTTTGCTTGGTAATAGATACGCGTATCGCCCGAGGTCGCTTGGGCCGCAACCATGACCTTGCCGGAAACGGGAATGACACTGTTAGTGCTGTCAGTGCTAAGGTCGCTGGCTAGCGCCGTTGCGAGAAGTGGGATAGCCTACGAAGAAGATAGGATGTCGGCATAAGTACAATGACTCGGAATGTAGAGCGACACCAGAACACCGTACCAGAAAGACTTTTTTGACGAATAACATGGTTTATCGACTTGAGGAAGCAAATGAAAGTCAAGGTAAAAACGATGTACTTTATATATGCCCTTGCTTTTGCAATTCAAACCCCATATAGTACTTATGCTGCATTGAGACTGAAGAACTTTCAAGTTCCCATTTCCTGTATTGATGAATTTTGAAAATCCAAGATTAGGTGATTGGCAGCGGTATTTTCTCGAACCGAGGAGAGCATTTCCACCAGCAGAATTGACCCACTGCGCAATTGTGAACGCTCTTTCGGAAGATCAACAAACTACCCATGATTCTAAATTTCTTTGAATTCCTAGTAGTGATGGTATGACAGCCTGAATCACGGGCAGCCATGCGGGGAGCAGCAAATTGGGGAAGAATCCAGTGAAAACGAAGCTCAAGCGTCTGCAAGCCATCTCCCTTAGATCATCATAGTTCAGGCTGTCATTGTATTACGAGGAATTGAACAAAAAATTGGAGTGGGTGAAACTCCAGTTCCATGAGTAGATAGGGGCATAGTAACCTTCCTTAGCATAATTAGAAGAAGTGGTAGTCGGGGTTATTGTCACCCGACAAGAGTTTCTTAGTAGATACGGGCTTAGTAGTAACATCCTTAACATAGCCAGAGTCACTGGTAATCGGGGTTATCCGAGTCGTTACCGAACAAGAGCTTTCGCAGCAAGAGATCTTCGGTCTCTAAAACTTGGATATCCAACTAACGCCGAACGAAGATATTATCATCAAATACTCCTTACAATAGCTAACAGCCTTGAAGCGGCATTGGTGTTCATCTATTTATCCTGGGGAACACCCTCAACTGGTTCCCGAGTGGTCCTCACTCCATCCATCTCCTATCAATCTCACGTTGTTCTCAACCATTCCTGTCTTCAAACCCATTAAAGTTCAATGACTTTGAGCGCCGCTTTCATTGGCCTTCTGCCAGTGTGAGATAGGGAGGAGACGAGGAAAAGATAAAGAACAGATGCCAAGGTAAAGACGAGGAAGATACGAGGTTAAGGCCAGTGGGGAAGATCTCATTTGTATATAAGAGGTCAGCTAAGATGTATCTGGACTAAAGATGACTGTAGTCTGTTTCTACTTGTGGAGTGGGGAATGATAGTACTCAGATAGTACTTAATTCTTAACAGACCTCCTAGTTTGCATCGAAAAACTCCGTAGATAAGAACATTTCTCGTCATCTTCTGGCGGCAGGAAACCCGTCAATTGTCAAGTAATCTTGAACCATAGCATATATGCTCTTCCCATGGATGACTCAGAGGTGCAATTTCAATCTTAATTTAGTAGCATCCTTTCAAATTCTTCACTTTGAAACAGATGTAGTGACAACTTGAATTCTAAGGTTTAGGGAGCCGGACTCCCTTTCATTCCATCATGAAGGTTTCTCAAAATCTCGGTGGTGATCTAACTCCGTATTCTCGGCTCGAAGGTGTGGCTTGAGTTGCATCACTAGTAGCTTCACTAGATAATTTATCGGGAGAGCTGAGATCAGGAAGTTCGAAGTATGAAGGTAGTATGAGACCCTACATCATGCCATGCATGTATGGAAAATCAGAGCGTGCATAAAAGCCATACTTCCGACTGTACATACACTTCATACACGAGTATCCATACATGCCGTACAACTATCCATACCTTGTCCATACCTTCAAACTTGAAAATAGTCAATTAATACACAATGTATGATAGTAAGCTTTGCTCTAGTAGCAATGACAACCTCAATTCCTGCTGCAGGCATGGTGAAGCCGTATCCGTTGAAATCACAAACCTCCACAGACTCGACTAGGAATTTAGTGACCGACAACGCTGCAGGTCAAAATCAAAATTAGATGGCCAAATTTCGGATCAGGCAGCGCATGACCGCATGGTGGCTATGCCATCATAATATCCTCCATGCGCCCCTATGCGCCCTCATGCGCCTCATACGAATTTGCTGGTGGAGTGCGGCAGAAACAGACGCCACTACCACTGGTTTTGCTTATAGTAAACGGTCAAAGCGTCTGTTATCTGCCATGTGACTTCGCAATACGATCAATAAGATGAAGAAGGTTCGTACTTTTGTACACATGCCAACCAGCTTTACATGTTTGACTCCATACTCCCAGTCGATTATCCAAAAATCACTGGAGATCTCACTGAAGCTGATATTGAGCTGATACTGATGCTTAGCGCTGCTCAGCTATGCCATAATACAGATCCTCCTCCTTTCTATGTAGGCTCCTATGGGATCGGGTCCTCCCCTTCTCTCCAGCCGCTTGTCCCAGCTCATACGACAGCTGCTAGTGAAATGTGGCCAAACAGCGAAAGACTCCTCGAAGGAATGATCTTATCGTGATACATGATCGAAGCTGTGTGACCTTACTTACAACAAAAGGTCGATTAGCTTAATGTTTGAAGTGATAGTATCGGAAATAAAGCTCACGAAGTAAAAATTGTTTTAATTATCATCAAGTGAAGCTTACGTACACGAAGGAAGTTAAGAATGAGCCCAGTACCAGTAGTAAACAGACTGATTCACACTGTTAATTTATTCAAAACTCAACGGATGGGGCTCAAGGTAAGTACAGCAATGTCGGCCACTGCTACCAAATATGAACACAAATAAGATTCGTTGGAAATGTCCAGGCTGGGATCGAACCGAAGACCTTTGATGCGCGCCTAGTATGGAGCTTAGCCGCCGCACTTAGCGCTCAATCAACGTCAATCAACGTCACTCTCCAGGCTGAACGTCGCCTGACTTGAACTTTCTTTACTGGTTCCCACTATGCTCCGAACCACACTTTCTGCCCGTGCGCTCAAATTGTCTCGTGTCTCAAATTACACGAAATGCGCACCTCGTCGTGGCTACGCTACACCCAGCACTTACACAAACATACGTACTCACTACAACACCACGCTTGCCGGACTTTCCCCGTCCGAAAACGAGTTCCGGGAAGCAGTATGGGAGTTTGCCGGACGAGTCGTCGAGCCCAGCAGAGCCAAAGTTGAAAAAGAGATCGAAGCAGGCGGACGCGGATTTGAAGAATTCATGGGTATTCATAAAGAATTGGCAGAAATGGGGCTCCATGGAATTACTGTGCCTACTGAAGGTATGGATTTTCTTTGACTAACAAGATAAAATCTAAAGAATCGTTCAGCAAATACTGAATCCCTCGGCCTCTCATTGCCATATTTACATCATCTCCTAACAATGGAAGCTCTTTCTTATGTCTCTGGGGTATTGCCCTCTCCTATGCAGCACATTCTAACCTCTGCATAAACCAAATTAGTCGATGGGCCACACCAGAACAGAAAGCTAGATTCTTGCCGGGACTGATGCGAGGAGATTTATTGGGTAGCCTTGCAATGTCAGAACCAGGCGCAGGCTCAGATGTCCTAGGAATGAAGACAGAGGCCAAGTATATACCAGAAAAAAGCGGTTATGTGATCAACGGAAACAAGTTTTGGATTACAAATGGTCCGAGGGCAGACGTGGTTGTTGTTTATGCCCGGGATTCGCCATCGCAGTCCAAAACAAAGCCAACGTACACAACATTCATTATCCCCGCGAAACGCCTGGGTTTTCTACTGGTCAGCCGTTGGATAAGTTTGGTATGAAGTCATCTCCGACATCCGAGCTGATTTTTGAGGATGTTTTCGTCCCGGAGGAGCTGGTGCTGGGTGGAAAGGAAATGGTTGGAAAGGGAGCCAAGGTATTAATGAGTGGATTGGATTTGGAGAGGTTGGTATTGTGTGGAGGTCCGTTGGGGTAAGATTTGTGATTCTTTTTCAGGCCTACGGTACTGATGGCTCCACTTATCAACTCCAAAATTCCTCATTCATCCTACTCTTGACGCATCGACCTACCTTTGTCCTCGGGCTCTATTTTCCTCTCTCACGTTCACGACTTCTATTACAGAATAATGCAAGCAGCGTACGATACCACCCTCGAATACGTTCACACTAGGGAACAGTTTGGCGTCCGGATTGGAACATTTGGGAGTATGCAGGGTGAGTGATTACGACCATGAGTTTAGGACAAGGCTTTTCACATCTTATTTTGTACGAATTCGTACTCGTTTATTCATGGCCTTCATCTGCATTTCTTATACCGCATTCATCAGACTAACACACACCCTAGCGAAACTAGCAAACATGTACACTGCAGTGAACAGTGCCCGTACCTTCGCCTACTCGGTTGCTCGCGCGGTTGACCAACATGCAGAAGAGGCTAAGGAAAAGGGCTTGAGCGCAGGGGATGCTGGGTACGTTCCGTGGATGATCACCCACCCATGACTTACACAACTTCCCCATCGCGTTCTACAGATACACCTACCCACCTCTCCAACGCCGAGATTGCGCCGCCGCGATCCTCTACGTGACCGATAAGGCCATCGAAGTGTCATTAGAGTGTATGCAGAGTTTGGGTGGAAATGGGTGAGTGTCTCGAATCTTTTTCTTCTACTTTTATTTTTTTACTCGTTCTCGTTCGAATTATCATCGCTCCCTACCCACACTATCTGACATTGATGCATATTTCATAGATACATAAACGAATACCCCGCGGCCCGATACCTCGCCGACGCCCGCCTGTATGCAGTGGGCGCAGGCACGCAAGAGGTGAGGAGGTGGTTGGTGGGGAGGGAGATTAATGCGGATTTTGAGTAATAAATGGAAGTGTGTGCGCTGTTGAAGATCAAACGGACATTTGTCGTAAGTGGAAGCGGACGAGGATATGAAGATGTAAGTAATACGAATATCGGCAGAGGTGAAGACTAAGTGGGCATAGCTGCAATATTTTCCGAGCGTGTTCCCTCAGTTCAGCTGGAAAAACACGCTTTTTCTTATGGAGAATAACCAGATCAGGTTCCAATATACTTCATTTGCTCAGACCTCGGGATATCATTATGATTCAGAGGGACAATGGTCAAAACTTCATTGAAAAGAGCGCTAGCTTGATTTCTGCAGGGAGTGAGCCTTCGAATCTGGAAGGTTACAACGTTGCTATCCTGGAGAATGAAGAAAAGAGTCAAATTGTTTGAGAAATCAGAGAGAAGTTACTGTAACTCTATGCAATACTACAAAGATGTGAATCTCCGAGTCGGAGTGGTCGGAAACAGTCCCTGCCAATCCCGGAACTGGGACAATTATGTCCGGGAATGGAGGTGAGCTATACATCGATGGCAATAATGGCAATGCATGGAAATGTCATTGTGGTAGTCAATCTCGATGGCTGGGTCATGGCCATCAATCTCCATCGATGTTCAGCTCATGGCCATTACTACTATTACTGGAGATAATTGTACCGCAATGGCCATAATCCCGCCGGTTTCGTGATTGGCACTGGTGATACCCACTCTTGCCCATTCTCAGCGCAACCACACAGATCCGGCCCATATCATACTAAGGGTGGAGACTGCGAAGACTACGTGACCACACTGGCAAACCGCAAGACAATAAGCACGCCGCGGAAGAAAGACGCCAAATAGAGGAAACTGGGGTACCCTATTGACTCTTACTTGCTTTCCTTTAAGTGCGCAGGACCCGCTCCTCTGGCCCACTGTCAGTAAACATCCAACATGCTGTTACCTCATAGATGGATTACAACTGTAGAAATGATATGGGTACGTACCTACTATAAAATTCTTACAACGCTACGGTGCCCTAGGTCTGATAGCTTGATTTGTTACATCCTTCCATGCCGATTGTATACTCCAAGCCTTTTGTTCTCATGCTCATCCATGCTAGCTATCGTCTCACTTGATACCAGCTCGACGATTTTCCATGTTGCTCATCGATGCATGCTCACTGTTTGTGATCCGCACTGAATTCTACTTTGGCAGGCTAAGTATATAAGTAGAATTTATGGTCGAATTATCATATGATAGTTTGATCGGGCTCGGGCTTCCGTTGTCTACCTCAGGCTATGAACCCAGCTAGCAAGTAACTAGTAACTACTAAGTAATACCTCTGTCAAACGGAAACGCATAAATCAGGGCATAAATGTGATGGCTCTGTTGGGCATGAATAGGAGGCCTCTTCTCTCAGTGTTTTTTGACATTCTATCCAAGGTATGTAGGTTAACCGGCGTGTTCTCTCTGAGACTTTTGAAGTATGATGACCAGAAACTACTACAAGTTTGGAGGCCATACCTGAAGAACTGATGTGGGTTTGTAATCACTGGGTAAAGATCGAAGTTGGTTCAATGGAAGACCGGAAATAATCGTGGCTATTGCGAACCGTATGATGAATAAATCTGATACAGTTGTTCGTAAGGATTGTCGGTTGGCCAAGACCGGAACCGCTCTTGGAACCGCTTCGTGCAAACCACCCCAATCTAGCTAGCAATAGAGGCATCAACTCAGAAGATGGAGGAGGGCTGATATTTGCGGGTGGGTAGTTGAGTAGTGTTACATGGATAGCTGGCTATAAATTAGAACCCTAAACGAGGTGGCTTGCAGCTCTTTACCCACCACATTCATTTTAGTCAAAAGCCGACAATTCCTTACTAGAAACTTATAGCACCCACATCACGATGGACATTTGCGACATTGTAGGAGGCTGTGATATGTCGAGTCTCAATACCCAGGGGCTCAGCTCTACCAGTAGTCCACCAAGCACTACCAGTTCCACCAGTTCACAAGATCCGAAGTTGGTATCGCCTCCAGAAGAAAAGTTTGTGAACTGTCCATTCCTCTATATTACTTGAAGTGCTAAAGAAAATTTGATCAACTGTTGATACTTATACTTACCTAGTCCAAGCTCGGTGACAGGGATCCAGACTGTTACTACCTCTTCATCCACAATAACTAGTGATGTGTCGGCTACGGCTCAGGGCCATTGAGCCCCCAAAGCCGGCCGTCTTTGAGCCTAGCCTAGCCCCAGCCGTCATAGGGCTCAGGGGGGCGCAAGGCCCGGCTCAGAATTCTCAAAGCCCTGGGCCGGGGCCTGAGCCGGAGCTCAGCGCTTAATGAAGCATAGAGCAGCACACCAAAAATTACACTACATGTATCATCACTTATGCCCAATTTTACACTCATCGTTTCCAGAGATATTAACCAGGCTGAAAAAAGGCTCCATTAGTGTCAAACAATTTGTTCCACCTATCTGATGAATGTATTGAATTGGCCTTACAGATTTAAATCATCTCAAAAAGCAGGTGTATAACCTGCACACACTCAGAAAGCAACCAGAAAGCCAAAAGTATCATGGTGTAGAGTCCACCGAGGACAGGGAGCTTAGCGCCTCAAGACATGTCTCTTAAGCGCTTGGGCCCCGGCCTGAGCCTAAGCCGGCTTTGAGCCGGCCCTTCGTGGGGGCTAGGGCCCGGCTCGGATTTTTGACGAGTCCTGGCCGGGGCTTTTGAGCCGTAGCCGGGGCTTCTGAGCCGGGCCCCAGCCGGCACAACACTAACAATAACTTTGACCACAATAACATCAACGTTTGTTTAGCTCGCATTGAAATAGTTCTTAAACTCCCATTTTTCTGAGGCTTTGATTAGTGCTCCGGATATTGTAGCCTCATTGAATCAGACTGTTTCTACCAGCTCGCCTGGTTCAATGTCTGTGGGAAGCCACACTATTACCAGCACTTCATCAACAATAGTGACTTCAACAATAAGGTTTGTTTTATCCATTCTTATTTTGGTCCTTCCAAAGCCAATTGTCTTTGACCAGTGCAACAACCCCAAAACATATCTTTTCCAAGGGTGCCATTGTAGGAACAGTGATTGGATTGCTCGTTGTCCTTGCTACAAGCATAGGCATTTTAATGCTTGTGTATCGACGTCGGTATCAAGTGGCAGTCATGGCAAACCTGGGCCGTATCTCTCCTTTATTGATAGATGCTGTGCGCGAAGGAGGTATAAACATCATTCCCAACTTTGGCATGACAGCCCAACAAGAAAAGAAGGGATATATTCAACATACCTCCAGATCTCAAACTGAACCTGAGTCTGAAATCCACCCGTCGGGCCTAAACTCTCTCACCTTGGCCCCACCCCAGGTAGATGTGGATCCTGATGATGCACAAGTAAGAATGGAAACAACTATAATTGGGAGGATGGCAGAGCATATATATCATCTTGAATCTCAGCTTGCAGCATGGGATGGCTTCTCAGAGGCACCTCCACCCACATATGTATCTTCATAGTAAACTATCATGTATGCAGACACAGTTGAGTATCAAGACCATGTTGTGATAGGCTCCTGAGGGTAAAAAGGCAGCAACGACTATATTCCGGTTGTCCTCTCCACGACAGTCAGAAGAGAGAGACAAACAGATGCAGAAGGCATCCACTGACTACAGCTTTATACCTATGTTAGATTACGAGCTTGGAATGACAAATTCCTAATCCAACAGACCAGTGGCTTTCAAGCAGTGAAGAGGATAGCTTGATCAGGCTTGATCTAATACCGCCTCCATCTTCCCGAGTTCCCATGGTCCAACAAAAAATGGTGGGTAAATCCACAGAACGACGGTAGATAGTATTACAATTGTAGAACTTGTAGTTACTCTCTTAAATCAACACACATGGTGACACGCCGAATTACGCTGTACGCCGAAATTCAAGCGAAATGTCATCATTTAAAAGACCCCGTGAAACACGTCATGTCACTACCTAGGGTACGTTATGTATTAGACACTTTGAAGGTCCACTTCAGGTATCTAGTATGTAGAAACCCATTTGAAGGGAGATACACTATGTTTTAAGAGGCTACATTACTGTGCAAGGATGCATTGTTGACCCACAAACTCAAAATCAATCAAATTGATTTACCTAGATTGATTTAGGCTTGCCAGATCTAAAGTCTATTCAATTAATACTACCTACTACAAAAAGTTCTATACAGGGATATACAAGACAGGATTAAAATAGATGAAGAGAGACGAATGAGGGCAAGCATAATGTGAACCCATATCCGTTTAAAGTAAGAGAATCGAAGCACTGGTTCCCTGGAACGAACCACAGAGAGAAACTAGACGATTAGTGATGAATTAGGCGCCGGGGATCAAAGTGGCCCGGCGCCGGCAGTAAAAGAAAGGCGGGGCGCGTCCTAGCGACGTGCCTATAATAAAATTTATTCGGACCGACCTACGGGACGGTCCACATGTATACAAGTACCCGGTAGGACCCGGGAGGAGAAGAGAAAAGGGGAGATACGGAACGACGCCGCAAACTTGAACCGCGGGACGGACGGACCGCCCGGCGCTTAAAGCGCATCAGAGTCGAACCACTCATCGGGAATGCATCGTTCTTCCCTCCCCTCCGTTACTTATTAAATAAAAGATGTAGAAAAGGTGTAATATGGGTAGAGGACCCATGAGACAATGATATAGAGCCCTGGGGACAGTGTAGGAACCAGGAGAACACTTATAAGCTCAGTTATGGCTAACAAGGGCAACATGAGATTTATCTTCTTGGCTCTTGGCAAGCCAAGAGAGTCTTACCAACCCATGGTACCTTAATTAAGGAAATTTCAAGGACCTAGGAGTATAAAAAGGCAAGGAAATGAAGAGAAAAGCATTCTTTCTTACCCCCACCAGGTGTAGCAGCTCCTTATCAGGCTACTACTAAAAGATTGAATTGATATAAAGACTGGGATTTACAGAGAGAAATTGACAAGCAATTGAACTTGAGTAAAGAGACAGAAAGAGATTCAGTGTGAACTGAGTGCAGAGAAGTTAAGACAAAGACTTAGAAAGGACTTTGAATATTATTTTCAAACCACAGTTAGGCTGCAGTCAGAGCTCTGTCTGAGTTATAGGGACACCCTCTGGTCAGTTGTGACTTGTGTTAATTTGTGATTTTACCAAGGGACTTAGGAATAGTATTTGTTTGACAGCTCAGAGCTTGGGGATCAGCTTAAATAAGTCTGTACTTTGAAAGGGAAGGCACTTAGTGAAATAACACTCAGTGTAGCAAGGAAGCACTTGAATAGATTGAAGTTTAAAATATATATTATTTGGCTGAACTAAAAACCCGAACTGAGTAATAAGTTGTGTGTGTGTTTGGTGTGGTTGTGTAAGCCATTTCTAAGTTCACCCCAGTTTAGACCTCTCATCTGGAGCCCACCGCGAGGGTATTAGCAGCCCAGATTTTATTTTATTTTTGGACCTATACATTTATCACTTGCTTGATATAAAAAGGCCTACCACAGCCAACCCAAAAGAGACAGAGAACAACTGTGTTATCTAACACTATTGGTGACCGAGTTCATACCCGCGCTTCTGCTAAGGCAAAGCAACAACTTGAAAACCAACAGTCTGCTAGCACAAGGCCCTCTCAGAGCACTTCGAGACTTGAAGGAACTTTGCCCTCAATTGCCCAAAGAGCTAGAAATTTAGCTACAAGTGCAACACAAGGAAGAATTAATTCTAACTTGAACACTCAGAGAACTAGACCTACGTCTCCAGTTTCAAACCAACCTACAAACACAAACTTGCCATTACAAAATCAGATAGTCAGAATGAGTCCTTCTATGCCAAGACCTGGTACCAGGGATGCTCCTGCTCTAACTGTTGAAGGGACTGATGACCCTTTAAAAGTCAGAAGATATTTTGAAGAGTTAGAAAATCTGTTCAGTGACTGTTCAGTGACTGACCAGGATGAAAAGAGAAAGTGGAGTCTGAGATACTGTAAAGGTATTGAACAACCTAGCACATCTCCTGGTCATATTAAAATCATAACTATTATTACTTGGCACTCAAAATGACTCGGAATGACTAGACCTGCTGATCATGTGACTATGACTTGCCGGAACATGCGGGTATATTCAAATGAGTTACATTGAGTCATTGAGGCTGTACTTATTTAGAATGGCTTACTCATGCAAACCATGGTTTGCCTTGAGGCTAACACATGTACTATATATTTAATTACTTAATGATTTCCCATGTAAAAGACTATAAAAGGGGGGGAATTACCCATACACCCTTTTTCTTTAGTCTCTATATTTTGTAACCCAGTACCTACAAGAATTACACTTGTTATCTCGATTCTTTGTGTGAACAACACCTGAGGAATTATCTACTGAGTGAATACAGCAAGACTCACTTTAATATCAAGGATATTGAAGGTACGTATTCCCGACACTTATTGTCACCAATACCCGTATAGTGCACACCAACTCTATACAAAGATACCCCCAAAACACCGTAACGTTTAGGTTCTTGTAAGCATTATCTACCGAGCAGCCCCGAATCTGTTAGATCAGAAGTATTAGTTAAATACAACTGGTTAACAAGCCTCTTTGTTCGAGACTTGACATAATATAGAGACTAAAGCTGTGACTAGAAAATGTCTACTAGAACTGTTACTGGTGCGAGTACTACTAACGAGCGAAATACCACAGATACCCAAGCTTCTTTTTACACTCGTACCCCTGGTTCAAATCGTCTTATGGCAAATGATAGTAATTCTATTAACAATTCTAACCAAGCACCCAGTCAACCTTCTTTTCCAGAGGGAGGAAGAACACTAGGTGCTATGCCCGGTAATGTATACCCAAATACTCCGTCACATGTTCCAAGACGTCCCGCATCTACCCCTGTGGCTCGTCCTAATAATCCAATGCAGTCTAATTGGACACCTTCACCTGTGAGACCAACAACTAACTTGGCAACTGAGGGATGGCATTATGCTAGCACTCATGGTCCAAGATCACCGTTGGATATGGGTCCAAGTAGATTGGATAGATTGACAGAAGAGTTGGAAGGGTATGGTGAGCTACCAGAGCACAGCGGTAGCCCAAATTTATTTTATCGCACATCAGCTGAACAACAGTCAGTGACTCCGTTACCAATTCGAACAGGAGACTCAGAACATTTTCCGTCTCTTAACTCAATAGTGGGACCCACTATGAGGAGGCAGGAAACTCCGGAAACTCCTTCAAACCGATTCACACGGTATCGCGATCAGTTTAGAGCTATTGTGGGCGAAAGTCCATTAAGAACACCACACCCACAAGTAACTAACAGAGAAAATATACCCCAAGTTTTAACGGTACCATCAACAGAACCTGCTACAGTAATTGGACCGTCGATTTTAACTCAACCTGCTCCTACGCATGCAATGCAAGGGAATAGTTGGACAAATTATCAGACACCTCCACCAAATTACCATAGAAGGGCATCTGTACAGAGTAGTGACCAAGTTGAAATTACACGGGTTCATCGAGATCAGTTAGTTGCTTTAGGTGAAAGTTGTAGGGAATTACTTCATCGAATCGGAATATCATCACAGAATGGTGACGATTCAGTAGAAGGGTGGATCCGTAGATTTTTATTAATCACCACTGCAAATCCCAACAACTTAGACTCTGAAGTTGCATTAGCATTAGAAAGGAGGGGAATTAGGGATGAGGTTATAAGACTTACGGAATATGCTAACCGCCCTGAATTACGAGGGTTTTATGAGCTACCAGGTAGCCCAAGGACAAATTCTCATTCTAGTTCCGGGGGTAGCCGTTCACAACAGGTTCAACCTGTACTAAATCCCCCCTATCTGAGCAACCTAGGTCAGAGTCTGTAAGTACAGGAATTGACGAGATAGTATATCCTATAATAAGGAGAAGTACTGGATCTGATTCGGTACGTACAGCAGTAAGTGAAATTTTAGGTACCTATTTCGGAAATCCGGATCGTGTACATCAATCCGCAGAAAATCTTGAATCCGTACAATTAGCGGTAAGTGATATTCTCGAATCATACTTGGCAAACCCAGACTGCAGATTCCCGGCGCACACTGTCACTTTTTCAGATTCTTCTATGCACTCAAATGATAGGAGAACTGAGAATAGGGAATCTAGGGAAGTAGTTGTAGTGGAACCTCAGAATAGAAGAGTACTAGGGACCCAAAACACAAGTGGAATAGGAAGGGGCAGGAATGTAGCTGCTCACTTCCCAACCCCATTTAATAGGGCTCCTATAGTAATATCTTCTGACTCCATGACATCTCACTCCACTGGGGAACCATTTAGTTCTCACTCAAATTCCATTATTGGACCATCACAAGGGGTAAGTATGGATGTTCCAGTAGTGCATGTACCCAGGTATCATGACCTTGAGACAAGAAAACAAGATACTCATGGTAACACTCCTTATGCTATTGTGGATCCAGTCCCACGCTATGAGCAACAGGAAACCCAACCAGCCTCAGATTTAAGTTCAGCTGGGAGAGTACAACAACTCAATGAGTGGCAGAGGCATGATGCCGAGGCTCAATGGGCTGTTGGTGATCCCCCAGAAAGAGGAATTCTAAGGCAAGGGGGACATCAGTATGTTGATAGAAGTGGAATGTGGATGAATAATAGTGCTAGAAGAGGGGGAGGAAGAAATGGTGGTCATACACCACCCAGAGTCCCACCTCAAAGTGCCATAAGTACTCCTGCATCTAGTTGGCAAGGTATTGGTACAAGACCTCTTCATCAAAGTTGGGGAAATGCAAGGGAAGGAGGAGGCGGCACACCACCTCCCCCTAATGATGGATTTTCCTTGACCTCCGAATCTTCTGCTGATAGGCGTAGGGGAAGGAGTAACCATGTCCCTGTCTCAAATCAAATTCATCAAAATGAATTACAGACAGCAGGGATTGTTCCACCACCCCCTCCGCCCCCACCTAATGAGACTGATTATATGTCAGCTTCTAACTCTTCAGATAGAAGGGGAAGGGCCCATACTTATGGTCTCACACCACATGTCAATGTGGAAATTGATGGGAATGGTACACGAAGGTTGGTGGCCGCTGGAAATTCCCGGCAACCTGTACTGGAGCCAAGTGGAATTAATCCACCGCCCCCACCACCTCGTGGGCCAGGCACTCCAGAGTATGCATCTCCAGAATTTCCGGGACAACCCAATCCACATAACCATGGAAGTATGAGGAATATGCAGACCTCAGGAGTAACCAGCAGTAGGAACAGATCCCAATTTAATGATACAAGAGCTGTAGGTCAAGAAGGTGAGTCATGGGAAGAAGAGATAGGAACAACAGAGGTGGAATTTAATTCCACTTATGTTGGGTATGGTGGGAGAATGCCAAGAGCGCCCCTAGGGGCCAACCCTTACCTCAATGCTCAAGCTGGACCTGGGCCATCAACACTACAATTTAGGAGTAGTTATCCTAACATTCCTGGAAAAGGAAAAAACATTGTGAGAAACACTCAAATGATGCAAAGTAGTGGTGATGGTGGACCTCCTGATCAACCCAATGATCCTCCAAGTGGGAACTATGGAGATTCAGGGGATGAGGGCCAGAACCAAGAGGGTCACTTACCGGACTGTAATAATTTCGAGAATGGGGAAAATCATAATGGAGGGGAAGGAGGAGGTCAATATAATGGACCTCCTGATGGACCCCCAGGAGGACCCCCAGGAGGTTATTATGGCTATGGAAGGGATGGGCGTGATGGGCGTGATGGAAGAGATGGAAGAGATGCACGAGATGCACGTGAAATGGAAAATGAGCAAAGGCGAAGAGAGAGTGAGAGAGATAGAGAGCTCACACGTACACTCAATTATGAGTCAAAACTTGATATTGCAAAGCCGGAACAATTTTCGGGTACTAACCGTGCAAAATGGAGGCCGTTTGTGGATAAGTGCTTGACAATGTTCAAGGCAAAACCCACAATATATGCTGCTGATAAATCTAAAGTAATGTTTGCAACTTCTTACCTTATTGATTCTGCGTATACGTTTTACCAGAATTTAATGCGGCGGGAGGAGCAAGGCAACAATGTGCCAGAACTTCTATTCTGGGATCATTTTGTATTAGCCTTTAGTAAACGATTTGGTTTATATGATGAGGTATTAACGGCACAATCCAAATTGGACAAAACATACCAACAAGCAAATGAAGCCTTTGGAGACTACATCATACGGTTTGAAGAGTTCAGCACTAAATGTGAATACAATGATGCTGCCATGAGGTTCCGCTTAATAAAGCAGATTAGATCAGATCTTCGTGAGAAATTGACCAACAGGAGTGGAGGTCTACCCAACACTTATGAAGAACTGACAGACCACTTAATGGCAGTTGACAACATTAGAGAATCCTTTACTGATATGGGTCTCTCTGTGGGATTGACCTCTCAAGGAAGGGATGATCAAATGGTAAGCACTAACTCTATTCAGGGGTCAGAATCTCAGAATCTCAGACTTAACCCTGGGAACCATGGTGGCAGTTATCAGAAGGATAACCAGGCTACTGGACAGCAAGCAATGTCAGAAGAGGTAAGTAAGAGTGGAAAAATGAATGATGGCATGGCAGTAAAGGGGGTGAAAGAAGAGCTGAAACCCAGAAGTGAATATCCTAGGGTTCCAACTGAGGTGTGGAATCAGCGTTGGAAAGATGGTGTTTGTGCACTGTGTGAAAGTCATGAACATAAATATTCAGACCATTTCAATGATCTCAGAAGTGGAAAGAATAAAGGAGCTATTGGCAGAGCAGCATTCATGGACTATGATAATGATCACCAAGATCCTGAAAATTTATTTGTGGAAATTGAAGGGTTTGACCACCCAATTCATATTTCTGATCCTGTATTGGATGGGCCATTGGGGGGAAACTGCAACCACGAAGGGTCAGGAACCTGAATACCGACTTGGCAGAGCTTCAGGAGCTGACAAGTCAGAATGGTACTAATGATCCTAAATTAATAAGAGGCAATTGTAAAAAAAAAAAACAAGTTGGATATGTACAGAACACAAAGAGAAAAAAACTAATAAGGCCAAATATTAAAGAGGAGGTTCTAGAGAAAATAAAAGGAAAGAGAGTAAAGACAGAGCAAGCAATTGTAGTAGAAGCAAAGGAGACTAGGCTAAGCCAGGGAAGGAGAAGAGGAATGGACCATATTTAAACAAATGAAAGCTTTACCGGAAGGCTAAGAACCTTTAAATATATTTGTTCCCAAGGAGTATAAGGTGACAGGAGCTTGCAAAAGAAACAGCAGTTGCAGCAATTGAAATTCACAAATCTTGTTATTAGTTCACATGCTTGCAGTGTCATTACAGAATGTTTTATTACAATCTCATGACATAGCAGGTGATTTTGTCCCCCAACAATGATCTCAATGGCACCAAGCTTTTTGAACTCATTCATAGGTGCACAGTAGAGAAAAACATGAAACCAGGTGCGAGAACCAAATAACATGCATCAAAGCCAAAGACAAGATAAAATCACATAACATACACCAGAGCAAGAAAGAAATAACAAGGAAAAAATAATTGATGCTGTAAACAAAACATTAGCGCTGGATCATTTGCATTTGATAATTGATTGCCAGACATTGAAAGTAAATTTGATGAAAGGCTCAAAATCAAGGACTTCGAGGGCTCAGTCTTTGGAAGGGGGAGCTTCTGTAAGGTATTGAACAACCTAGCACATCTCCTGGTCATATTAAAATCATAACTATTATTACTTGGCACTCAAAATGACTCGGAATGACTAGACCTGCTGATCATGTGACTATGACTTGCCGGAACATGCGGGTATATTCAAATGAGTTACATTGAGTCATTGAGGCTGTACTTATTTAGAATGGCTTACTCATGCAAACCATGGTTTGCCTTGAGGCTAACACATGTACTATATATTTAATTACTTAATGATTTCCCATGTAAAAGACTATAAAAGGGGGGGAATTACCCATACACCCTTTTTCTTTAGTCTCTATATTTTGTAACCCAGTACCTACAAGAATTACACTTGTTATCTCGATTCTTTGTGTGAACAACACCTGAGGAATTATCTACTGAGTGAATACAGCAAGACTCACTTTAATATCAAGGATATTGAAGGTACGTATTCCCGACACTTATTGTCACCAATACCCGTATAGTGCACACCAACTCTATACAAAGATACCCCTAAAACACCGTAACGTTTAGGTTCTTGTAAGCATTATCTACCGAGCAGCCCCCGAATCTGTTAGATCGGAAGTATTAGTTAAATACAACTGGTTAACAAGCCTCTTTGTTCGAGACTTGACAGATACCCAGATGGAAGTGTGTCTTGGGAGTGGAAGGCTTTGCCTGAAGCTTCTGACACTACTAAGACATTTGAGGAGTTCAAGAGAGCAGTTCTTGCCAGCTACCCAGGTGCCTCAGATGAAGAAAGAGGAACTATAAGAGAGTTGAATAGATTGTTCAAGAAGTACAAAAATATTGATAGCACAGACTTGGATGAGTACTTGTCACTTATCAGAAAGTTTAGAGCAATCACGCTAGAGTTGAACCCACCGGCCTTGGCTGGTGCAGCAGTACAAATTGCGCCTCTTGTTACAAACAGAGAACTTGTGGAGAAATTCACAGGAGCTTTGGAGGCAGGCTTCAGGACCGCAATTTTTTTCTGCTTTGCACTTAAAAGGAAAAAGCAGGAAAGTTCCTGTGGGTCAGAAAGCAAGACAGGATGATTTGTATGAGATTGATGATGTGATTAGACAAGGTGAAGAGATAGTTAGGGGAACAATGCCAGGGATTTATACCCCAACCTATGACAAACCCAAAGACAACTCTTCATCTGAAGCTAGAAATAGAGTAAAGTCAGAGCACCTGCAACAGGAAATGAAAGATTTGATGTCAGAACAGATGGCAGTTCTTTTGGACACCATCAAAATAAGTCAGAATGAGTTAAGACAGGAGAACTCCAAGCAGATGGATGATCTCTTGAGAACATTTCAACAGAGTAATGTGGAGAGGAGTTCTGGACAAACAAGTCAGTACTCCAACCAAAGGACCTCTGGGGGATATAGTAATCGAGATAACAGACCTCCGCAAAGTGATCCCCAGACTCACTGGGCTTGTTTTTTTTTGTAATGAAGAAGGTCATATGAGAGATGAGTGTTTGCATAGGGCAGATCTATTAGAATTGGGTAGAATTATTCTGGTGAATGGCAGAGTCCGCTTACCAGGAAATTTTCCTATTCCAAGAGAGCCGGTTGGTGCTGTCTGTGAAAAGGACAGGATTGACTTTTATTATGCAAATAAAGGACAGAAGGAGAGATCTGTGAACTTAGTACAGAGTACTCCCATGCATGTACCGGGAATGATCAACACTGCTACTATGTCCACTTATCTAAGTAATCAGTTAGACTCCAGAGAAATGAAGATTGCTCAGTTAGAAAAAGAGTTGCAGAGTATGAAAAACCCTCAGCCTCAGATGTATAATGCATATGAGCAGAGTTATGCTATGCCCACTCAACAGAGTCAATTTTCACAAGTTGGATGGACTCCACCTGGAACTCAGTATGTGAACCCCATGGGAATTCCCATGAACCAGTTTTTGAACCAGAGTCAGTTCACCCCTAATAACGGCATGAACTGGGGATCTCAAAATAATATGAGTAGTGTCAATCCTATGACACAACTTGTACAACAGAGTCCCGTTCAGCCAACTTTGAAGGAGTTAGAAGCCTTTGTTCAAACTCGGAGGCAGCAAGAACGTGAGCAGCAGGAAAAATGAAGAGTTCAATGATTAGGACCAAAGCTGTGACCAAGTCCTCTGAGAACCATTCTCCTCCAGCAAATAAAGCTTATGTTTCTGTTCCCCTGTACCTGTAATAAATAAAAGAAGAGATGTGTCAAAATCAAAAGATAGTGATCTTGATTTTGAAATTAGTGAAATACCAGCAAACCCGTTTCTAAATGTGAAAGATGTGTCTGAACTCCCAGTGTTAGGGATGTCAAGTGATGAGAAAGCAAGCGAGAGATTTCACCAAGTAGAAGACAAGGAGCCTGCCTATAATTTTGTTGCACCGATAGAGAAATCTGGAAATGTGCGCACCATTGTAGAAAAGATTCTTGACAGTGAAGTCACTCTCAAAACTAGTGAACTCGCGGCCAAACCTATTAGAGAAGAGTTGAAAGCTAGAGTTAGTCAACAGAAGGTGCCAGTAAGGAATACGCCTGCCCTAGTCAAGTCCCAGTTTGAAGGGATCAGTCTAGATCACAGTGCCATAGATGTCCAAAACTTACCTACTGTGACTTGGGAAAAAGTGGAGAAAGCTAAATCCAACAATGGAGAGACTGTGTCTGCCTATGTGGTTGGTGATGTTGTTCTACAATACCTAGAAGCTCTAAGTCCAGAAGAGAAACCCAAACAAATAGTGGTAGCCTCTGACTCACAAAGTCTAAGGTCTATTTACCCACTCTTGAATGGAAGAAATCATGTAGAGTGTCTGTTGGACTCTGGTTCACAGATCGTATCCATATCTCAGAATCAAGCTGAGAAGTCGAGTTTAGTTTGGGACCCTGATATTGTGATTTACATGCAGAGTGCAAATAAGAGCTTAGACAAATCTTTAGGATTGGCAAGGAATGTACCATTCCTGTTTGGAGATATGACTGTATTATTACAAGTACATGTCATCAGATCCCCAGCCTATGATGTACTTTTAGAAAGGCCCTTTGACACTCTGATGCAAACTCAAATTCAGAATTATGCTGATGGAAGACAGATAGTGACCTTGAATGATCCAATGTCTAGTAGAAGGTTAACCATACCTACCTTTGCAAGAGGAACTGCTGCGATTATGACAAAAAGGCCACCAGATGTTAACATCAAGGAGAATGTAAGAGAGGAGATAAAGATGGCAAGAGAGAACTCAGACACTAAAGAAAAGGTGGAGGGTTTTCTGTCAACCTTGAGAATTTGATAGAGAAAGATCAAGGAGAGGTAGCAGTCATCTTTGAAATTGACAAGTCTATGAATATAACAATTCAGGACTATTGTCTACCCAAAAGAGAAAGATTTTCTCCTGTACAACTGAGAAACGCTTACTTGGCTAAGTCCTTGCATGCAACTCAGAATGATAAAAAGGCTCAATTTACCCTGTATAATTTCTTGCATGATACCTATGAAGAAGAAAAGCCAAGTGTGGGAGTTCCGTCTGACAGTCAATATGCCTACCAAACCGTGGAAGTTGAACTCGATGATAGACCTCCTCACTTGAGAAAACCTAGAGAAAATGGGGAAAAAGTGGAAAAACCAAAAACAATTGATAATTTCTTTAAGTCCATTAAGGTGCCAAAAACATTTAAAAAGACTAAGTCCCTTGGGACACTAAAAAGAATAGAAAATATCAAAAAGACAAAAACAGTTGATGATACCCAGAAGAGTTTCTATTCCTCAGTTTCTGATTCCCTACCCACTCTGGGCTGTAACCCAAAAGAGCCTGTTCATTCTGTGTATAAATACAAGCCTGTTGCCAGGAAAGTTAGACCAATTGTTGGCGAACTTCCTCAACACTTCAGGATAGTGAGAAAGATAGATGGAGATCCATTGAAGGATATGCCTGAACTTAGCAGGAATCCTCCAGATTTCACACCTACTGGGAGGTATACTCAGGAGAGGAAGGAGGTCATAGACAATGCTCATTCCGAGGATTTTCTATGGCCAGAAGAGAGAAAGTTGTTGCATCATTTTATGATGGTGCAAGAAAAAGGATTTGCATGGAATGATGAAGAGAGGGGAAAGTTCAGAGAGGACTTCTTCCCACCTGTAGAAATGCCTGTAGTCCCTCATACTCCTTGGGTCCAGAAGAATATTCCAATTCCCCCTGGTACTTATGATGAAGTATGTAAAGTTGTTAGGACTAAGATGGAGGCAGGAGTGTTTGAACCTTCAAACTCATCTTATAGATCAAGATGGTTTGGAGTTCTCAAGAAAGATGGAAAGTCAATAAGGATTGTACAGAGTTTAGAGCCATTGAATGCAGTTACCATACAACACTCTGGATTACCTCCTGCAACAGATGAGTTAGCAGAACAATTTGCTGGCTACTCCTGTGGAGCAATCTTAGATATGTATGTGGGTTATGATGAGAGGACACTAGCAGAGTCATCTAGGGACTTGACAACTTTCCAGACGCCTTATGGAGCACTTAGGTTAACCACCTTACCCATGGGTTGGACCAATTCAGTCCCTATATTCCATGATGATGTTACCTATATGTTGAGAGAGGAGATCCCCATGTCACAAGACCTTACATTGATGATGTTCCAATTAAGGGTCCTAAGACAAGGTATGAATTACCTAATGGAGGATATGAAACTATCCCTGAAAATCCTGGTATACGCAGATTTGTCTGGGAGCACTTTCAGAATGTGAATAGAGTAGTTCAAAGAGTAAAGTACTGTGGAGGTACCTTCTCTGGATTTAAAGCAAGCATTTGTTGTTCAGAGTTTAAAGTTGTTGGATACAGATGTAGCTATAAGGGAAGAATTGTAGACCCAGACTTGATGGGAGTTATTGAGAGATGGGGACCTTGTAAAAATATCTCTGATGTCAGGAGCTTCTTAGGAACTACTGGGGTCTGTAGAATGTTTGTCAAGAACTATGCAAAAATTGCAGAACCTATCAATAGACTCAGAAAGGAGGGGGTGCCCTTTGAATGGACGTCTGAATAGTAGAAAGCTATGGATAACTTGAAGCAGGCAATTAGGGAGTCCCCTGCACTTAGGAAAATTGACTATACTAGTCCAGAACCTGTAATTCTGTCGGTTGATTGTTATGACCCGATTCTACACTATAGGCATATACACACTCTTTTTTCATTTATTAACAACCACTACTATCATTAATATTTTACCACTTAACACTATCACATACATTCATTACTTATCTTCTCAACACAACTTCAGATAATGCTGCACATTACCATGGAAGCTGCAAAGACCCTTCCACACAGTATTGACTCATTATTAGTCAACTCCGGTTCCACTAAATGACTCAATATCAGTCATCCATGACTCTACTGAATGACTCAACATCAGTCATCCGCAGTTCCGCTTAAATGACTCAGTAACAGTCATTGCCCACCATTCCACAGTCATGCTGACTGATCCGCAGCATTTCCGCAGTTATGACTCAAATCTAGTCATTCTGCAGCATTTCCTAACTAGTACATATTAAACAGTATATAAGGAAGCCAGATTTACCAATGTACAGTAGACGTATTATTTTTCTTAAATCCAAACCCCCACTTGTTTGCTGTTATCACTTGTGTGAATCACCAGACCAACTCATTGTATATTGTTGAGCTATCTCCAAGTTACAATACACATTTATACATCTTGTTGAGCTAACTCCAAGTTGTATCCACTAACATTCACCTGTTGAGCTATCTCCTAGTGAATACTTCTTTAATTGCCACTTGTTGAGCTATCTCCGAGTTGCAACTTCCTATTACTTGTTGAGCTATCTCCGAGTTGCAACTTCCTATTACTTGTTGAGCTATCTCCGAGTATTAGACATCACACTCACTATTACTTGTTGAGCTATCTCCGAGTATTAGACACCATACTCACTACTACTTGTCAAGCCATCTCCGAGTATTAGTTCTGATTCATATTACTGCTTGTTGAGCCATCTCCGAGGGTAATCTTATTATTATTTGTCGAGCTATCTCCAAATAATAACTTCTGTGAGTTTTGTATTACAAACTAGTTACTAACTTTACTTGAGCCTAGTTGTTTGAGTATATATTTTTTGCCTAGCGGTTTCAACGAACGGAAAGGCTTGCTCTATAATCTCATTAATTTCTCTTATCATTTTTACTGCCAAGTTACGTACTGTGAAGGTTTGGACGAGACTATTGATCGAGTCATAACATAATAATACGTCTCCACCCGCCCCCATTAAATGTCTACACAAACAACTCGAACGCGCACCCAAACTGGGTCTCATCACCATCCTGAAACATTTGTTCAAGGATCTAGTAATCAAACTATTCCAACCGGTTTTAATGCTCCAGGATATACACTGGGACAAGACAATCCCAACGTTGGAGACATAAGCCAGTGGACACCACTGAAATATCAGAAGGTGAAGTTGTAGTGATGAGGAGAATTCACATTGGATCAAATGGATCAAATTTCACTGAAACTGTGGTTCAAGAAGTTAGAATGACCCTACTGCAGAATTTCTGAGATATTTGCTCATTCACGAAGACCGTTCCACCAGTCATTTAGTTGATAATGGTTCGCGAGGACAACAGCAAAATCTTACTCTTGCAGCAAATGTACCTCTACCTTCTTCACA
>JADNRY010000476.1:0-45393 GCA_015501585.1 Rhodocollybia butyracea | reverse complement strand
AACTCACGCTGATTATCTTGCTAGATATTTTCTCGGAAGAAGAAGACGGTCGAGAGTGACGAGGTTGAAGACAACTTCAGCCTTGAGAATGTACTGCTTCGCTCCCAGATTCAAGGGCTGCAAGCTGATATGCTCAATACGCAAATGGAATTAGCTGACGCTAAGACACAGCTTGTTCAGTGCTCAGAACTGATAGAGGAACTGCAAGATCAGGCAGATCTTCTTGAACGCCGAGCCGTTGAGTGTTCAGGAGAGGCAGGATTACTACAAAATCAAGTTAATGCTCTAAAACGCCTTACCCATGAAATGGAACTGGTCAGTTCATTGTTTTTGACGTATATATTGAGCTTATAAATACTTTGCTCAACCTCAGACCCATAGTTAGGCAGGTTTTCGACACTCTGCCAGCTCAATTCCCGGTGCGTCTTTTCTGGTGACTGAACAGATCAAAATTCTGGCTCAAACTATTGTCGTATAAAGGACGTGAATACCAACTCCAGCTTAATTCAAGTAAGTTGACATCTGCTCTTCAGAAGGGGTGCATTCTGATTGAAGGCAGAACGGAGTCTCAGCAACCCCTTTGTTGGCGAAGGTTGACGACGTCATTGAGGTAAGAAAATCATTACTATTTTTTCCGGTTTGAGTGCTGATTAGTAGACAGAGTGGTATCAACATTCCAGATAACGATGATTCGGTGTCAACAAGCTTGAGCTGCCCTACTATTGAGGTAAGAAATTGTTACCTCAATTCAAAAATCTACTCGCTGAATACCACTTTGGTAGTACCACGCAAACCTAATGAACCGTTATCACGCACTTTGTCCCTCACCTCCTCAGTGGTTTTCTCGTGCATTTTTGTTTGTAAACAGAGACTTTGGACCTCAATATGCAGCTCTCCTTTGCTCATGGATTGATTTTGAGCAGTTTCACGAATGGAAAAAATCCACTCCGTGGGTTTCATCCGTGGAACCGACCAGTTCTACTCAGCGACTGGATGAGCAACAGAATGGGTCCTGTCCCTGCTTTATGCACTGTTGAACTGGTCACTCGCTTCGCAACCAGCTCGTGTTCACCGGTCCCTCCAATGTACTGGTCGCTTTCAAGGCTCAGGGGTGAGTACCCCCCCAGCTCGATATACTTCGTGGATTTGCTATCGTTAGAGTGTTTATACTACATTTCTGGTTGAAATAGGCTATATGGGCATGGATATAATCAAAATCTGAGTTTAAATACTATTTGTCCGTGGTACTCTACCGCTACCTACGGTCCTCTTATCCGCACCCAGCTTCTTCTTTCTCTGACATATCAATGGTTGAAGACGCGCGATGTGTTCCACTTCGAAGATCTATCAAAAGTCGCGCCAGAGATGAGTGAACGCGCCGTGCACAGCAGCAGACAGCAGGTGGGAGAGGAAGAGGTACTAAGTGGATGTCAAATGATCGAGAGTCCAAAACTCTGAAGAAGCTTTGCCGTACTAGAGAAGCAATATACTCGTTAATGCTCTGAACGGACCCGGAGCAGGCGCCATCTTGGTTAACACCCACGATGGTGTGGAATTCAATATTGGTGGAGAAGAATTCGTTGTCGCAGCAGACCCCCCTACATCGGAAAGTGGCAAGCTGGTATTAGAAGATGGAGATGGACCGTTGGAGAGCTGAACACCTCGGACTAGAGCTGGATCCAGTAGTCAGGGAAGGTCCGGCAGATGCGGGGGATTGTGCGAGATTTTGTAGCTGTTGAATCTGGAACGAATGGGTCGATGTATCAAATCACACCCCGATGTGCTTGTTGATTCACGCGGCATAATTGTTAATGACCAGTATAAAGAACAAAGTATTCAACTGTGTAAAGAGTGTTTCCACAACGTACCCGTTGTCACCAACCATCTGTATTTTGGTGCACAATATCAAAAAGCTGAGGTAGCGGGGCCTTGCCGCTGGTCGGCGCTACCGGTTATAGTACTTATTAGTAAGGTAACTACGGAGCAAAACCAAAGAAGGCACCGAAAACCAAAGAAGGCACCGAAAGCAAAAGGAGAAACGGAAAGTGTTTTGAACATGTTTAGTTTCGGGGACGGTTTGTTCCACCGAACAATTGAGTTACAAAGCCACCACAAACTCTAAAAGTAGACAACAATAAGAAGTAGACAATGTTGAGAAGACATATCATAGAGTAGTATAAACTGACATTCGCAATACCAGCAGGGTTGACTCGTACCAAGGTACACAAGCCGAGAAAAGCCGATTCCTTCTCTTTGTTGTCACGAATCTCACACAACATCTGACACCAAGCCTGAGTGAACTCTGGAAGTCGAGGAGCGACGAGGTTGGGATGCATGAGACCAATTCGGCCTATTGAAACAGCGGCATTCTCGCGCAAGCTTCTGGGAGCTTGGGGGTGGAGAAGAATGGGGATCAACCGCGAAATTAGCGAGGGAACCCATTGTTGGAACTCGGGATCATCTGGAGGAATGTAGTTAGAATGAAACTGGGATATAATGCGAAAAACGCACCTCGTCCATACTGGAGCACAACCTCACCAACCGACCAGGCCGCATTGTCTGAGGCACTAACAAATCCAACATTTGGTTCTGGGTCAAGTTGTGGAATAAGCTCAGCCATGATACCAGGCATGTGAGGCTTGAGAATCGTGAAGCAAGCCATGGCCATATCTCCAACAAGGGCATATGCAGATTGCCTAACGGCAGCTTGAGGATGATTAGAGAAAATTGTGAGCAGAGCCAGTAAAGTTGGCTGATTCTGGCTAAACAAGGCTTTGACCGCCATGCCCAGACCTTGCGTGAGTCCCGAAAGAACATCTAAAGCAGCCACCAGGGAAGACTCGTCTGGTTCATCAAGATCTGGATTTTGTTGGAATTGATGATACTGCAGGATGATGGAGCAGCATCTTTCAAAAACAGGTGGTGCATATGGTAGGAATGCTTCGCCCATAGCGATAGTGACAGATGCAAGGCACTACAAGAAATAAAGGTCAAAGGGATTCTGCTGGATTATGAATAACGCGTCAAACCTCGAGTAGCGGTATCAGACCGATATCGTCGGTCTTCAATTTCGCCCAATGATTGGTGAGCGGAGGCATGAGAATTTCAACGTAGGTGGAATCAGACAGCTCACGTCCAACGACATCTGCCAAGGTTCCTACAGCATCATAGAGGATCGACATATTCTTGTGCTGATACTTTTCTAAAGCAGAGACCAGCTTATGAAGTACCATCTCAAGATGCGGAGCGAGTTCCATGCCAGCATGTTCTTCGAAAGTGGCAAACGCACTACATCCAGCCACTTGAACTTGTCCGTTGTTGTCAAGAATCATGCGCAAAAGCTAAGGGCCAAAAAAGTCAATTGAAACAATTGCGCAGCTATGTATGTGATAAAAAACTTACTCCTTTCATCGTCGGTATGAAGTATTTTTGCTTGTGCTCATCCGAGATTGGTCGGGTGGTCCAGCTAGCATAACATCCAAGTGTCCAGCAAGTGATAGACCTAACAAGAGGCTAGACTGTCTAATCAGTACAGGTTACTAGGACAAAGAACATTCAATTTACCTTTGAATCGTTCAGTGTGTTGATGAGATGGGGTACAAGGGTCGGCAAATGAGGTTCAATTGCTATTATACATCCTGGACAAGGTATGTAAGTCAAAGAAAAGTTAAAAAGAACAGGCACTCACCCTCTGCAATTGCACCAAGGGCAAGGATACCACTTTCCTTCTGCAACCAGTCATTGCTCCATAGCTTATCCTTCAATGGAGCAAGCAACACATTGAGTAAATCATCACTAAACTGAACAGCCAGGGCATCTAACGCCGCAGCGGCGCGCGTTCGAAGACTCTCAAGGACCTCACCGCCTGTGTCATCTTCCAGATGATCATCCTGACTATAGATCATACAATCCAGGAGAACGGGGGCCACTTTGTTGAGTTGCAACGACGTAGCTAATTCAATGTTTTTAGCAAAAGTGAGCCAGAATCCAGCGGCTTGGAAGGCAATATTTTGGTTCTGCTCCTTCAATAAATCGAGCATGAACTCGGCCACGTCCTCCATCTCAGGCACAAGCTTTTCGGGACGAGTCACCAGCAATGATGCTAGTGCTTGACAAACGTGTTGGCGAACCGAAGGATCCTCGTCAGAAGCCCGTCGCAAAAGACAGGCTATGAAAGTGTCAATATGAACATACAGGGACTGGGAGTTGACCGGGACGAAACATGAGAGGCAAGCAACCGCATGCGACCTCATCTTGAACGAAATGTGGTCTGCAAGGGAAAGGAATTTGGGAATCATCAAGTCAAGAGGGCAAGCGCCACCGATTTCTACATCCAACTTTCGCGGATAATCTTCGCATGCTTTCTGAAGAACACTAAACGCAGCCTATCAAATAGTTCAAAAAGATTCAAAAGTTTATCGCTTTCACATACCTCTTGCTTATCCAAATCTGTCAAATCTAACATATTCAGAAGCTGAGAAAGACACTCGGGCCAATTCCTGGGTTCGAGAACACCGAGGAAGGACACGATACACTGGCCAGCAACCGCCCGTATCGTCACAGACTCAGACTCAGCATCAAAAGGACGGAACACAGATACTTTTACATACTGTGCCACTTCAGGCGACGAACTGAGGATGAGTGGCGCATTGTCTTTTAGCAGATACCCAGCAACTGTTCGCATTTTTTCTTCTTCTTGGGGCATCGCAGTCAAGATATGAACCAAATAAGCAATGTAGTCTGGTACACAAGTCAAGGTCTTGAGTCTCTGGAAAAGACCATTTATCAGTAAAATTTTTCTCAAAGAATTGATTGGTTTGAACTGATTTACTTGAGTCATATTGCGCTCAACGATGACATCCACGTCCGTCGATTTATGAATGGTCGTCAAGATTTCCTGCAATCCCGCAGGTTGAGGGTTCCATGCCATTGTCAAAACGCGTGAAGAGAGAAAATGAAGCTGAACGAAAGAAAGGTAAGGTTGTAACGCGTCACCAATCTGTCACTGATCGTGCACGCTTGATAGTAGATATTCCTATCTCACTCAGGTTCAAATACTGTCCATTCTCCTTCCACCAGCACTGGCAGCGACCAATCCAAACCCACAATCGTTTACTATCGATTCCTACCAACTCAACGGGCGCCTAGAGACAATGTAGAGGTTGTTCGGGGGAGCGAAACTCTGACGTCGTTTACAAAGAGATCATCGTTCCTTGCCTACGCAAAACGTTGGACTTAGATGAACACGAAGTCAAAAGGAGCCGTCTTACCGTGTAAAGATAAACTCAATGCCATTCCAAAAGAGCTTCTAGGTCGATCAAGTAGCAGCAAAGGTAGTAATCTGTTGTTAAAGATAGTACTGTCCTGAGCAGAAATTGGATCAACTGCAAAAGAAACTGTTCCGAACACTTGTATGAACTCCCTGCCAATTGGAATCACGTCGCATACCCAGGCTTCGAATGCGAATCGCTCTCCGTTTCCTACACCAAACTAGTCTTTATCGCTCCGCATCTCCTTGGCCCAGTCTGGAATGTCAAAAAGTCCTGAGTGGGGTTCGAACCCACGCCGATTCCGTAAATCTTGAAGAAACTGTTATGATATTACAGAACAATCATCATACCACTAGACCATCAGGACATTGTTATCTACAGATTAAGACGTATATTGGTAGCTCAGTAAAATTACAATGACATCGCAGAGCGTCAGGTCTCTCGATGAAAGAAGACTACACCGAGCACCGAGCAGATGTCCTGCCTACAAGGGGAAAAGGTTTACTAGTCGTACCAAACAGGACTTATGACACATCAGCTGCGCGAAACTTCTACTGGCGAAATTCTCATCTTGCCCGACTACCCTGACGTAGTCCGCCGCATCGCGAATATTTACTCGAGTCCAGTATTCGTTGAACAAGGAGTACTTATCACGGGTCGTCAATATTCGTGTAAGGTACCGTCCACTTCGTTCGCAGAACGGGCAAGTCTAGTTGTCGATTTCCAATTTCTAAAGTGGACTGAGGAAAAGTTAAGGTGTGAGAGTGAAAATAGAAAGGACAAAGTACCAAATTGGAGCCCGGATACAATGCATTGATCTTGTGACAGCGGAATATCAGATAGGCCATATGCGCTGTAGAACAAATCCTGGTTGTGGTGTAGATTCCACACAGCACTTGGTCCCAAGCCGGCAATAAACCTAACCTAACCTAACCACAATCTGTTTCGCATACCAATGAGGTTGAAATTCGAGCGGTGCTGTACACCACGGATGACCTTATGGATATTGACAAGCTCGGGCTGCTTGTGGATGAGGTCAAGTCAACGTGCTGGGTGTCTCTCACTAATGATGTCCAGGCGGCAGTCCGAGTCCATCTCCTACATAATAGGGTCAACTACGATTCACGGGGAAACAGTATCGCACCCACGGGAAGTTTGCAGCTCCAGCCATACCTCCATGTTATCACGGTCCCAAAGCATCGCCATGCCTTCACCCAGTTGGTAACGTCCAGTCATGCTCTTTCAGTGGAACGCCTACGCTATGACGAACGGTATAGACCACACATCCCGCGAGAGTTCAGGCTGTGTCGATTCTGTAGGCGGGGAGTAGAGGACGAGTGCCACGCATTGCTGGGCTGCGAAGGTCACGTAGGATTGGTGTACATGCGACAGCGGTTCATGCTGGATATGGAGGCATTAGCGCCTGATTTGCTGAAGGCTCGGCAGGGGCTATCCACCTATGATTTCCTCTGTAGATTTTTGTTCGATCTGCGGGTTCCGACCTTAACTGCAAAATTTACATTTGATGTATTAGGTATCTTCTCGGGGCGGGAACCTTATATCCCCGATCCACACCTATACACTACATATGAGTCACATCTAGGAGAAGACGGTACAAGAATCTGGGACTTACGGACATCGGGGCTATTGCGCTCCCCAGCAGGCGTAGGATGATAACGCTTTGGTTTATACTGATCAAAACCATAGGCTGGGGAAAGAAACGGTGTACCACTCATTTTTATTGGTCGATCCGGTACAAATGTCGTGGGCAAGAATGACGTTCAGGTCTGGGAGAAGGTTTTGGCACCGCCGAAGGAGAACACAGCTCGTAAAGGTTTTCGGGAGGAAGCGCTTGGCCTGATGTGTCTGCTGTCAATTCTATTTGTAACAGAGAACATTTTGGTGAGGAAAATTATTCGTTTTTCAGGTGTATTGGTGTGACTGTAATCCCAGAGAAATTCCTACAACAGATTATTTCCGTCATTGGCTTGAGCGTGTCTTTCGGCTAATGCACACTTACCTCAAAAATGAGAACACTAGCTGGGCCGTAGAGAACACAGATGACGCAACGATCTACTTATAATCCTGGAGTCGTTGAAGCGTTTTGGCGATCATATGTTTTTGCTGTGGTGTAACATACTTAGATAGCTTTTTTAACATTTAACGCAACGCAGCGTACCTGGTATGCACTCGGCGATTATCATTTAGAGGGACATGGCTCGTTCGAATATGAAGTCTTCATATAGTCTTCACGAAACAAAAAAGGAGGGTGCATTTTGTGTAAAGACAGTGAAGATGGAAACGTCGGTGCAAAGAAAAGAGGCCGCGAGAGCGGCCTTGGGAGTTAGAAAGAAAGAGATGGGAAGGGGTTCACGTGCCTTAGCGGCATCTATAGCGGTTGACGCGGTTGGATTTCAGACCAAAAAGGCAGTCTGCGCCTGCATTGGCCTTGCAAAGAGACGCTATTATTGTACAGTACACATCTCCCAGAGAAGTGATTCAAACATAAGTTACAGTAATTCAAGACCGTCTAGTCAGTAGTAGGTGAAACCCGAGGAGACGTCGACATACCGCGCTAAGTGAGCGCTTATTTTGTTCTACCTTGCTTTCTTTCACCATGACCATCAATCTTCCGGACGACACTATTTCAGAAATTTTAGGCCACGTAGTCTCCAACGGCAGTATCATTATGAGTCATTGCCAAATTTGGGGTCAGCCCGTCCCACGGCTAATTATGATGAGTTGGGTCTGTCGACAATGGCGTCGGACCGTCGAGAGGACCCCCAGTTTGTGGGCATTCGTCAACATGATAATATATTCAGAGCCCGACGAGGAGGCCTACAAGGGCTGTGGTATTGAAATGGAATATCGATCACGCGTCTTTCCGGTGACTGGTTTTAAAACTACCGTTGCTAGATTCTTGGATAGGTCTGGTCAGCATTTGTTGAATGTAGACCTCACTGTGGTTGGTCGTGATGACACTATGTGCGATTTCCCAGCACTTTCGTCCGACCTTTTTGATGATGTATCGCTTTCGTCCGACGTTTTTGATGCTGTATCGCTTCTGACGGAGCAGGCTTATCGTTGGGGAAAATTCAGATACGAGGGACCAAGCGGCCTTCTTAGTCTCATACTCTCTGGACACGAATTACCAAAACTCACTGAAATTGACTGCCGCTTTGAAGATCTAGATGGTTTTGATTATGACTGCTTCCGCCACTGCTTCCGCCAAAGTCCACTGAAAAGATTTGGCTTGGCAAAACACATAACCTTGGGATCACTAGAGAAAATATTGGGCGACTACTCTCCGCGTCTGGAATCTCTCGTGGTATCCTCATTGATGGGTGATACTATTGTAGACGTTCACACATGGCGCAACATCACCTCCCTTAAATTGAAAGACTGGGATACAGCATCGGTTGAACTACTATTCTCCTCCCTCGAGTTCCCATCGTTGAAAGAGGCTGTGTTTCAACAAGGTTATGGCAACTGGCCAACCGAGGCATTCAGGGACTTTGTTGCTAGATCGGGGTGTGTGCTAGATACCCTTATTCTCAAGGATATATCACTATCTCACCAGGACCTTCTTAAAATTCTCGAAACTCTACCAGGTCTCCAGACCTTACATATACATCTGTCAAGTTGGTATGGCTTGACTGGGGAACCACAATGTCCAATCACGCCAGAACTTTTCATGAACCTTACGGTCACGGAAAAGGACTTGACTCAGTCTCTCATTCCACATCTAAAGAGTCTGGTCATAGTCTCTGATGTCCAGATTAATTTTGATGACCGCCAAGTTGTTACCATGGTAGAATCGCGCTGGGTCAGCCCCAGTTTAGACCAGTCCAAAATAATCAAAAAGGGACAAGGATGTGGCATACGGTCTGTTGTTCTTAGGCTCACAAGCCAGGATGTAGATCTCCAACTTTACCAACAACTGGAAAAGTTGGCTAAGCAGGGTCTGAGAGTGGAGGTGGTAGGGAAGCCAGCGAGGGAATTCGGGCAGAGCGATTCAGAGCTCACAGAGGATGACGAGGGTGCAGATCTACAGACATGATTTTATATCTTTATTTCTCCTGCAGCGCGCTACAGTTCTACCTTCCTCTTTTGTAGTGTGGCTGCCTCCTGTCCTGTCGTAATTTCCACTTGATTTCCACATGATTTTGTATTTCTCCATGTCGAACTGCAATGACAAACTTCTTTTCACTTGATTAACTTCGCACTGCAAGAAATTACTAAGATTCTCTCTAGTGCCTACGCTGGTCATCCTGCTTCCACCATACAAGGTTTTCGAGAGGTGAAGGACATGATGGGATGTAGAGGTTATCTGGTCAGTGGTCACAGGTAAGTCTTTCATTCAGATACGCCTTCAATGTGATTGTGATAAAGTTCCAGATTCAGGTGAACCAGCTGTTGCCCGAAGCGCATATGCAAATAGCGAAGCCTTTATAGCCATAAGGTGAGAACGCCAGCTGTGTATCCAGTGCTTCCGCGATCGGTGTCCCAGCAAGAACGTACAATATCCTTCGATCTTGGTTGTCATTACTATAGCTGACGCGGTCTACTATTTTCTTCACTCCAAGCGCTTTATCGGAAAAGACTAACAACTCCGATAAGCTTCATCGACGCGACGCAATGGATGCACAATTAGCTCACGGCCTCACTGGTGCGCAATGCCAATCTCGCTTTAACAAAAATTAACACCAGTGGGCAATATCCACTATCTGGAGAAGTATAACTGACATGGTCCCATTTAGGAACAGCCGGTGATTCATAATGAACAGCATACATCTATGTGCACTGAGATATTTTTATGTAGTATCCATCGAAATTATCAACCTTGGCCTTTCCGGTATTACGTTCCATCGACTAGATTCCGGGTCTTACATTCGCGCCCACGAACCGAGTACTAGTGATATCGATGGACATCGGCCCCTATTCACAAAATCAGATCGAAAGTAAGTGACGACAGAGGCCTACCTTGCACACGCTCATCGTTGCACTTCTCAAATTTGCAACTCGAGGCTACGGTGGCAGAATGATTCCGGTCTATCATCCTCCATTCAATCGGTCTCAAGTTATAATCCCCAATATTCCACAATGGCTGAGGTTCAACCACAAACGGTAAAGGTTCAATTGGAGAAACCCTTCGTTTAAATTCCCGTGCAGCAGAACATGGATGTATCATCGTACCAGTTGGTTCCGAAAGACGCATGGCACCTGAAAACACGTACTCTCGTACCGCACTCAGCGGAGGCAAAACAGCAGTCCGCTTTTCCTCTACAAAAATTGCAAACTTCAATATGCATACAACAATGTTTTTAATGTATATTTCCACTCACCTTTCCAACAACTAGATGAATCAACAATACCACCCTGCGAGTGTGAGGAATAACGTTGGTGATCTGACACCAAGCAAACATCACTCTGCTGGTGTTGTAAAACTGCAATTGACGTATCAGTTCGCCCTAACCAAACCGTGTGACGACTATGAACGGTATCCGATATGTTTTGTGACATACCTGAACTTTCACCACTTGCCGCTCTCTCAGACTCCAATCTTACTTCGGCTCTTCTGTTCTACATCAACAAATTACCGAAATCCTACAAGAAAAATACAAGCAACCGCACCCGAAACCATTCCTTTTCAGCAGTCAGCACCAACAATAACCCATGCAGCCTTAATATCCACTCACCTCAACTCGGTCAACATCCATATCTAGAGCCGACGCGATACTCTGATATCCAAGAGGAGAGGGACTACTATTCTAAATTGCCCTTGTTAATCTCACCGTCATCGTCATTCGATACTATAGCACTCGAGCTCGTACATTAGCAAAGAAACATCTCAGGTATGCTACTCTTTCTTCCTGACTCGGATATTGACGATTCCCGAAATGATTCATTTCCTTAGGCTGTTGCTGGTATTCGAAGTTTGATATCAGTAGTTAATTGCATCAACGAAAGATTGCAGCCACTGTACCATCGACCGCGAACTTTCCATATCCATGTACTACACTGGGCGGCTGAAGGGAGGAAAGTAAAATGTAGGGAGACGCGTACTCAGTATTTACATTGCTTTATAAAAGTACGACCCTCTCTGATATGTAGTACAACAAGTAGTTTAAAGGAATTCGAGATTCCGAATCGAGCATTGGTTGCTGGGTTGAGTCATTACGCGCTTTCCCCCCACCAATACATTTAGAGTCACTTCGCAGATTTCCGATTTAGAACCCATGGCATACATACATACATAGAATATATGAGGAAGTGACGCACGCGTACTCGACAATGCTGTTCGATTTCGTATTTCAGTGCAGCACCCCACATGTTCATTCGGACACGGTAATTCTTGACCTCAATCACGTTCCAAAATGGAACAAAAGATACGAAACAAAATGAAAACAAAAGATACGAAACAAAACGCTGATACAGGAATATCACCTCAAAAAAACACAAACGCAGTAGGAATATCATAATCAACTCAGCAGGTCGCCTTTGTTGATGTGGCCGCGCTTTAGCTCTTGACATTCCCTTACTAAACTCCTTGTGGTTCGTCAGACCCAGTTCAACCACCAACCTGCGATGCACCTTCTTCACCGATTGCACAACAACATTGGCAGCGATTATTGGCGGAGCCACTCGTAGCGTGTTTTCGAGATATTTCCGAGCATCTTCCACATCCCTATAGGGCAGTGGAACACCCAGATAATACACTTGGCCGTCATAGCCGGAGGTCCATGTTCGTTGGGATTCGCCAGGAAGGAGCTCAGGACCAATAAGGACATATGCAACTTTGACCGGTTTGTTGGATCTCTGTGCCCACCAGAGTTTGGAGGCAAGAGTTCTCCTCTGTCGTATTGCTGCGTGTTTGCGCGCAACGGCCGGGGATTTGCAAGCGACACTAGTAAGTCCTGATGCGGGTTCTAAGTGGAACGAGACGAGACCACGCGAAAATCCGTGAAATTTTTCCGCTGGAGCGTGTGCGAGAGCTATTCCATGGGCGAAGAACATCTTTTCGAATTCTGCCGCAATTGACCATGCTTCATATGCTGAGAGGCCCAAAACCCCCGGGCGTACTCGATGAGTGTATCTGCCGCCCGATTTACTAGGTCGGGACCCGTGCGATCTACGTTCGACAGAATGGAAAGATGGGTCTGGTCTAGACATGAATTGGCGCGCATTACAGCCCATTTTTTGAGACGCTGATGCAGATTCACGTGCTTAACATACATACGGATTCGAGGACCAGGTGAAGAATGTCGGGGATACCGCTGGGCAAATCAATTCGATTATACACCAAATGTTAGCTCGATGATCTTGTCCGCCGACCGAATCTTCTTGAATAAAGGAAGCATCTACACAAAGATCAGGCCAAGAAAACAAAGATACCCCGAGCGAGGTAGAAGCTAAGTCACACCTGCAAGGCGGGGCACTGCAGATCGCAGAAAAGAACAGATGCATACGAAAACCACTTCACACGAGATTTGTTTCGATGTGCGTAGGAAGACTACCGAAACTGACTTCGAGCAGTAGCAAAAAGAGCAGGCATTGCTGTGGTAGAGGAGAAACTTAGAGAAGCTGTCGCCGCGCCAGCGTTGACAACAGCGTAACTTTAAACTTGAGCGTCACCCCCCACGTGTGAACTTCGCATTGAGATTGACAAGTCCGAAAATTTAAGAGGTCGTTAATTTACAGCGATACGCTGTCGTGTGGCTGTTACCCTGAAATTCCTGGTTTTCCCATTTGTCCCTGGATTCTGCTCTACTGAGACTGACATTTCCACCGAGCCTCTGTACAAATCCCTGCGGCGCAGGCAGAAGGAGCGATTCCAGTTTCGTAAAAGGAGACGCGGCTGACTGGTCTATTGTCCACACCTATTGTCCACACCGGGAGAACATCAGAAAAAGATAGATGAAACCTTCCTTTCTGGACTTCTGTGATTCGACCAGCCATGCGATTCGGCTAGGTTGCGATTCACCTTGAGCTTTGAGATCTACAACATATAAAGAAGTCATCGATATAGTGAGGGTTAAAGGACTTGACTTGGAGCCCATGTTCGAACCGGTACGACTTGAAAGGGTTCATCTCGAGAATGGTAGGATCGCAATCCCTGGGATCAAATAGCTGAGGAGGGCGAGAACTGATGCGTTTGTGCTTGTGAGAAGATGAGGGAGCAGGACTTAAATCCAGTCGAGGGACAACCATAACTTCCACACCAGTCGCGGAGTCTTGGTCATTATAGTGGTTGACCACGACACCAACGTCCCCTCTATAAACACCACGATTTATTTTGACCCATTGCCCCTCCACCATCACCTGGTCTCCACTCGTAGTCGGTATCATGAGGCATTTCCAGATATCTGTTTCCGCGACAGGTGTTATTCTGATATCAGAAAATCCTCTCAAAATTTGCTGCAACGAATGTGGACCCCGTTTCGAAAATTGGGCTTCCAAATATAGATATCCAACATCGCGAGGGTTGAAGAATGCCGCTCGAAGTTCCTCCGATAAAGCATGTCTCAGCAGCTCGTACAATACAAAGTACTCCTTCCCACCAAAAATGAGTTTCATAATAATAATAATAATAGAAATAAATCGGAGGACTTACCGTGCATTTGACTCTCCAAAGACTCCAGTCAGCTGGTCGCAAATAGAGGTATCGTAGAGGAAGAAGCTCGTCGTTGTTGCCTTCAGCCCTAAAAACAAACTCGCGGACTCAACAGGCTCATCCAGATATCTGCCCTCGATTTGTTTAACAACATTATTCAAGCGAGATTGGCCAGAGGATTGTGTAGAAGGCAACAAGATACTGCAGACGACGGAATGTCTTGGTTTATAGGACTGTCGTCGACAAATTTATCTACGTATTTTCAAATGAGCCTACAAAACGATAACAGAAGGAATTGGGACGTACCGTGCTCGAACCGATTACCTTCATCCTCACTAAAGTCGTCGTCGCTGTCGACTTGGGGTTCTATATCGAGAAACTTCATCCCCTCTTAGCTTGTCGTGTTCCTCCGCGTCAGGCTACCTGACTTGGCATCTCGTAGTTTTCTGATTTTTCAATCATTAGTACGTTGTCTTGCATTTGTTCTAATTCTTACTTGACAGAATTCTGGATTCTGAAACCCTAAGTTTCTTCGACGTGGGAGGCGGCTTCGGTTTATATGGCTGTTTTGTTCGGGCCATAGAAAGAAATTCAAGTCAGAGTTCTCAACGTAGATCGCGACGTAGATGGTGGTTCGAAAGCAAAAGCAAAAAATTGCCGAACGGCAAGTGGCGTGTTGGAGGCTGCACATGGACAGATTTTACCACCAAAAGGGAAACGGTGATTAACGTCGGTTGCATTCTCTGCCGCTGGTAAAGTTGAAACTAGTACGATCTCGGATGATCTCGCATTCACTGGTTCGTACAGTTTTCTGTGGTCAGTGAATGGTTAATATTGCAGATCAAACTAATAGTATTACAGGATCCTCCTAAAGTCAATCATGGAGGTGACTAATGGGTCTGGCTTGCTTCGTGGACTGCGGCGACTGTGGACCTCTGTGAACTTGTTTGAATGGACTTATGATTTTGTTATATAGATTGGCAACGTCTTGTGTGATCTCGGATCTGGGACTATGATTTTGTATTGCTTTTATGGATTGCTTTCTTGTACTGTTTGGACTTATGCTTTTGTATTGCGTTTTGGACTTTGCCTTATTTGTATTGCGTTTGGACTTTATCCATCTGGCTGTGAGATCGCTTTGGATGTCGATCTTGCGCTGCTCAATGAGCTGGAAGGGGTTCAGCATATGTTCTTGCGCCGCCTCTTGGGGATGGGACGACGGTATATCTGCAGTCCCTACTTCAATTGCCTGACCGCCGAATTGCTCGTGACGGCGCTTTGGAAAACTCACTGTTGCTGGTGCGTAGTGGCCACCCCGCATGGTTGAATGATCTGTGCCTGGTTCTGCGGGCGCTGCCTATACCTGTGCTGTGCACCACGGATGACCTTATGGATATTGACAAGCTCGGGCTGCTTGTGGATGAGGTCAAGTCAACGTGCTGGGTGTCTCTCACTAATGATGTCCAGGCGGCAGTCCGAGTCCATCTCCTACATAATAGGGTCAACTACGATTCACGGGGAAACAGTATCGCACCCACGGGAAGTTTGCAGCTCCAGCCATACCTCCATGTTATCACGGTCCCAAAGCATCGCCATGCCTTCACCCAGTTGGTAACGTCCAGTCATGCTCTTTCAGTGGAACGCCTACGCTATGACGAACGGTATAGACCACACATCCCGCGAGAGTTCAGGCTGTGTCGATTCTGTAGGCGGGGAGTAGAGGACGAGTGCCACGCATTGCTGGGCTGCGAAGGTCACGTAGGATTGGTGTACATGCGACAGCGGTTCATGCTGGATATGGAGGCATTAGCGCCTGATTTGCTGAAGGCTCGGCAGGTGCTATCCACCTATGATTTCCTCTGTAGATTTTTGTTCGATCTGCGGGTTCCGACCTTAACTGCAAAATTTACATTTGATGTATTAGGTATCTTCTCGGGGCGGGAACCTTGTATCCCCGATCCACACCTATACACTACATATGAGTCACATCCAGGAGAAGACGGCACAAGAATCTGGGACTTACGGACATCGGGGCTATTGCGCTCCCCAGCAGGGTCGGGCCAGAGGGGCACTACCACAGCACTCGCTTGGATCGTCCGTCCGGACGACACCGAAGAAGCTTTGGCTTTTGGGACAAACGATGGGTTTCTATGTAGTGACTATATGGAAGCGGGAAATGATACGACAATTCACTCACCGTTCAAAGTTCATTGAAGTCTATTGCAACCACCTCGTTGGTGGGCCAGATGGTTTCGAAGTTTCGGGAATTTCGTACGATACAAGCACCGGGCAACTTGCAGTGGTGCAACGATCTGAATCAGTACATCGATTCATCGTTGACCCTTCAATGAGGCCAATAGTGGTCAAATCGATCCAGATACCCCAACACAGGCCACGAGTTGGAGGTCCCGAAATTTGGACCTTTGGGAGAGAGGGAATGATGTGAGTAAGAAGAATTATAGCAAACACAAAGAGACTTACAATGATCCGCGCCCAATACCAGACATGTGCTTAACGAGACTGGAAAGGTTTTGAAATCGAAGATGACGGGCATTGTGATGTGAGCATCCATCTGTGCTTACATGGTGCTTACAAGTCTAACATATGCCAACACCGCAGAAACCTATCCAATCTGGAACCGTATCCGCCCCAGAAGGTCATTGGATTATACATCCTAAACTTGTCGGTATCCCTATCCAAGTTGATATCAATGGTGGAGACTGGATACATCAACAAAGAAAGCGGGAATATTTGTTGAGACCGCGGTTGGTACAAACGGAAGTATCACTGTTACCTCTCGACAATCTACAAACCGCGTCGTACACATCCCGTTCAATACCGTGGTTCCATATCACCAGCGCCCTAAACCTGCGACTGAGAAAGGGTTGATGGTCGTCACACGGAATCACCCTGAGCACATTGGGAAGCTGGTTCGTCAGATCCATCACTTCTACGAGAAAGAGAAAAGTGAACCGAATCACCTCCTTGTGCTTACGACGGTTGAACGTTGAACGCTTAGATGGTTGGGAAAGGCTGCTTCCCGAGTTCTTAGAATTGCATCCTGATGATCTTGACTACGTCAAAGAAACTTCAGAGGAGCGCAGGAATTCGAAGGAGTTCCTGAGTGGTCTTAGAACTGAATTCGCTGGTACCAGTATCTGCGTACGTGATAAAAAGGACTATGGAACGCACTTTTTCACAGTATCACCATCGTCTATCGTTACTTCCTAGTAGAATGACAAAATTGTACCCTATTGAAACCGTGAGAAGTCCAACTTTTCCCCTAACACCATGTCGTCGTCACTTGTCGCCACTGCCCCGTCGTATCATTTGGCCAGATGTCTCTCCTTCCATTCTCGCTCTGCACGCTGAGATTGAGGACTACGATACCTCGGTCACCGTTCTCAACGGCTCCGGAACGCCTCCTGTCCTTCTTTACATTGGTTGCACCGCTCATTGACGACTTCGAAAGTTGTTTCACGTGTCCGCGACTGTCCTTTTTTAATGCGGAACGCGGCATCTGCACTACTTCTAACCAAGTGACCGGCCTCGCGTCTCCTCGTCTTGTTTGGGCTGCCATAAGTGCAATTCAGAAGGTGTTGTGAAATGAGCTGAACATCATTGCGGCCAAGCCTCAGGAGAAGTGGTCCTTTCCTGACGCTGCTAGAATATCCTTGCTCCTAGATGACATGACTCGTGGTTTGCAATTGGTGCGCTGATTATTTCTTTTCCTTTTGACTATAATTGTTAATCTTTTGAATTAGTACTACTTGCAGCTTACCATCATCGGCACCTCGGGAAGTCTACTACTGGTGGAGGGCGTTGTCGCTGCTGCTCAGCAGCTCAGGCTGCAACTTGACCATTTGCACCCATCGTTGGCGATCTTGCGGCGCGCTGATCAACATGGATAAAATCCTGGTGCGTCCCCTTTTCTTTCTTCATTTGCTATTTCTCTTAAGTTTTTGATTCTCGTGAGGCCGAGTGGATGGTATGTATCTAACATGCCGTCTCTTTACACCTTCCTTTCCACATTACATGTAAATGTCATGAATAGACTGATGAAAGAATCATTAGGCATAACCGGGAAGGAGAAGTAACACGCTTCCCTTTGCATGATTCACCAAGTATATCCACCTCCTCCGCGCACGCCATTCAAAAGGGGCCAGAGGCGTGGACCGCATCTCATATGACCAGACCATGAATATTCCCAACGACGTACTGGCATCTCTTTTCAACAGATCCATATTCGACCTGGATGCACCGCAACAATGGTTCACTACAATGCTCATCAGAATTCTGAAAGCTGGTGCTAGTGGCAAGGACCCTGAAAACTACCGCATCATTGGACTGGAATCATGTCTCCTTAAGATGCTAACACTTATCATCGATAAACGTCCGCGGGAATGGGCCGACTCAATGGAGGCCCTCCCAGCATCGCAGAACGGGTTCCGGGAGGGATACAGAACTCACAACAACTCTTTTATCCTCAGATCTGCAATCGACCAAGCTAGGGTAAATAGTAAATTGCTGTATGTTGCTTTTATTGACCTTGAAAACGCTTTCCCGTCTACGGATCTCCCCACTCTCTGGCTCAAACTTAGCCGCCTGGGTCTATCGGGCCCTATCTTTGACTGGCTACGAATGCTTGTTGCAGAATGATAAGGAAACAGTGGTGCATGTTGAGCGACATTGGTAGGTGCATGTGTATATGCATGGGGTGGCTGATACTCAGAAGATGAGTTCGTTTGTGCTGGTATCGCCTTGGAAGCGAAAGGCTGGCGAATGTGCTGCGCGGCAGAAGGGGCCTGGGAAGACAGGGTATAATCGGACGGAACTGTGAGGAGTACACGTCAATGTATGCGCAGTGTACAGCATAAGAAACGTACCGGGCGCAACTGGCGCACCAGAATTTGGTACAGCCAACCCATGTGTAACGGAGTCGCTCATCGAGAAAGGGAGCATTTGCTCAGGCGAGTTGTTATCCACCGTACGAAAGTCAAAAGGTTGGTCTAACTCGGCAGCGGTGAAACCAGAAGGAGGTCCCATTGTGATGGAAGGCCTGAAAGTACCAGAGGTTCTCTCGGTAGGCTCTGTGAAACGTAGCGGCCGTCTGTACTGAGGCTCGGGAGAAGCAGTGGGGGACCGAAAGTGAGTAAAGGAGCCTGGAAAGGCATCGTCAGGAGGCGGCAACGAATCACCTCTGGCCGGCGATGGCGGCTGTATCTGTAGCGAAGGGAGAATCATGCGAGAAGAACCTGCCGTGATGGGCTCCATGCCCCTCGTGGACGACGAGGGCTGAGCAGGTCCAGAGCGTGAGGAAAAGGGTGATCTCAGATCATGCGTTCCCGAATGAGAGCCGGAACGACCGTCTGTAAGACCAGGCCTAGGCGACTGAAGTTCAAGAGGACACGTCGAGGCAAAACCCTGAGCACCACTGACTACCTGAGTCTGCGAGTCAGGCGCCTCGAGAGCGTGTTGTTCAGTGTTCCAGCCTGCTGTAGTCTTCTTAGCTTTCTGTTGTCGCGTTTCTGTCATATTCGTGCAAAGGACGATCTTCAAGAATGACGTGAACTGAAAGGGCGAATCTGTTGGGAATTTGTCTGGAGACTTAACTGAACAGTGTGAAACGGATTCAAAAGTAATTAGAGATAAAGACGCGTGAATATGTTGAGTACGTCTTTCTGAGTGAGAGAGTAAGAATAAGAGAGCGGGCGCTTAAACGTTGTGTCATAGGTCCGGGCACTTTCACACCCCGCCGTGCCGCCAAACGCCTAGAGTTTTGCGCTGCTGCTGCAAGAGTGCGCTCAATGGAAATTTTACTTTTGCAGCGGTGATAACTGCTTTTTAGGTCTCGATACCCGCGAAAAATCAGACAAATGGATTTCTGCAGAAGTCCTTAGAGAAGAATTTATCCATGAGCAGCCGTTCGTAGACGCAGTAGATAAACCAGCTGCCTTCGGAAACCAAGCACCCTTCGGTTGCTTCTGCCCGATTCTTAGGCTTTATTGCCTTGAAAGTCCACGCAAAATCCGAGTCTGCAGCGGCCAGCACTGGTTTGCTTCTGAGCGCATTCAAATTCTTACCGCACGATACTTGCCCAGCAAAGATATCCATTCTCCCGCCTCTGCGCCAAGGGACTATTGAAGTCTGCCTCGGCGAATTGCAGTTCCTCTATGGCCCGTACAACTCCTTCGGCGCGCCATTTGCTTTCGCAATGTTGGTAATTACTTAACCCAGGCGTAAAATCGGCATTGGAACAGGGGGCCCCCATCGGCTTTCACACTGAGTGCATTCTAAGGTTTGGCCGTGTATTGGACCTTAGCATAAAATTAATCTTGAATAAATCTTGAGACGCACAGCCAAGACCCCATCATCCGAGATCTCAATTGCAGCTTCACCAGTTGCAGCCGACGCGGGATCCGACTCCTCATCCGACACTTCATTCGCATTGGTAGGACTGGTTCCAGCTTCACCAGTTGCAGCAAATGCAGCGGACGCGGGCTCCGACTCAGCCGTCGCATTGCAAAGCGAGCGAACGTACGCCGCCATTGCGATATAACACTGCGGCTTTTCAATGGGACCGTAGTAAATGAGTCGATGTGCATATCCTTGCAATCTATTGGGCCAGAAAAAAGCGAGAGTTGCATGAGGACGTCTTCACATATCAACATTCCAATCCATTGAAACCAAGAGCAATTTCCGGCAGTTCAGCAGATTCGCGCGCACGATTAACAAGGCCTCCTGGGATTGGAAGAGGAGAAAGAACAAAGCCAGAAAGCCGATTACGCCAGAAATGGGCCGCATCTTTCGAGCTGTAGCCCGCGTCTGTCAGAGCATCGGCGTCTACTCTGACCCGATAAAGAAAACTCACGTATAACGCAGCCTACCACAACTTGAAGTCATTGGACAAAGAATCAACTACCACAACTTGAAGTCATTGGACAAAGAATCAACGCTGTTGAATGTCAAATAACGGCTCAGACGATCCAACCCGGCGCTGGATTAGGCATAGCGGGAACACGAATAGATCGTGCCAAAAAACAATCCAGGAGAAAGGCTACCGTTGGAGCCAATAGAGCAGTAGCTGTAACGGAGACGTGACTTGTTTCTCTGGTCACAAACACTTTCCTTAATTGTTCTGTTTACATAGGCTTTAGAAAGGTCTAGCTGTTTACAAGATACAACAATGACTGACTGACAAATACAGTGTGAAGTCACCGGGAGATCACATCGAATAACACCACTAAGTCCTCAACGGCCACTGGTCGGTGAAAATGGAATTTCACATGCAATAGATAACATAAAAAACGGAAGCGGAAATTCAAACTACCAGAAAGGAGACAGGACAGGACATATCTGACCTATTTGCAGCGCTGGCGCTTGACGGGTTTCGAAGATGTGGACCGCTGTCGCTGTCGATTGCGGCCGCTGTTTCCAGAGGAGGGTGTTGGATCTAAACAGCCAACCTTACCGCCTTGTCCAGCAGTTGCTGGCTTAGAGTCATTTCTACCCATGGATATCACATTATCCACAGTCACAGCTTTGGCGCTCTTGGAACGGAGATAAAGCTCTGCTCGAGTAGAACGAACCGCATCCTTATCTAATGGAATAGGAACGCTCAAAAAAAAACACCCCTCCCCGTACGTAGGAAGCGATTGGATCCTCGAAATACCTGGCAGGTATTGCCCATGTTTGAGCAGGGCCGACGGCTTCAACATGCGGTGAAACAAAGAGGTACATGACCTTAACTTCTTTCCCAAACTGAAGTTTAGCATCGGCTTGCAGGTTCTCGATAAGTTCGAGACCCATCAGTGTGATCTTCTTATGACCATCCTTCCCAGTGGAAACCTGGATAAAGACAATAACGACATACTTGTCCAGATCCCAAAAAAAGAAGGAATCGAAGAACGGGTTGTTCTCCTTTTCGGGGACATAGTAGTAGTCGAAACTAAGCTGGGGAAAGGCGGGGAGGGTGGAGTATTGAAACAAGTGTTTCACTCGCCTAGGAAACTCTTCAAACTTGGAATATTCGGTCATTGTGGTCGTAAATGTGTACTTGGTTTGATCTGTTGTTGATGCTGAAAATTCAGATTGGCCAACAGAATAGGGAGTCAGAGTCATCGGTCGCAACTGAGGTAAGAAAGTTTTCCCAAAGGTGATGGATTTGTGTGCATGCGGCTCGTAGAGGTTGACTCCAAAACTATGGGCTTTTCCGACAGGGGAAAGGGAATTGAAGAGTTTGGCTCGTTCTTCTTCTTCCAGAGATTTCTGTTTCTCCATCAGCTTCTCCTCGACGTCTTTAGATTTCCAAATAACTTCGAAAAGATCGCTGGCCCACCAACAGGTTCCTGGAGCTCGTTCTAACAACGTGAGGGCGCAAATGCGATGTGACAATCGAGTTGCCCCGTTGCTTTTCTCAGCCTCCATCATTAGAGCTACCCCAGTTTCGAGGTACGTTCGGAGGTAAGTTATTGCCTTCTGCCAGTGGTCGTCACTTTGACCAGAGTGGCACGCGACGAGCTCGCGTGGTGATTGGAGATAATAGTAGATGTCTCGTGCGGAGTTGCCGAAAAGCATCACTCCTTGCTTTATCAGGAGTTTCGTCGCTCTGGATATTATCTTGTCATCTGTCCATCCGGACCATTCTTCTCTCGGATGAGCCTCGGATAAGACGTTCTGGTGCTCCACCGCAAGAGCACCATCCTCATTCATCTCGCCAGTGCGTCTGGCCCAGGAGAGGATTAAGGAATTAAGATTCCGTTGTGCCTTCTGCAAAGACCAACTAAAAAGTAGTGCTTTAGCACAAGATCTCCACGATACCAGTATAACAATGTCTCACCCCTCCCGAAGAAGTTTAGGGGTCCATAGCCCAAGTCCAATCACGATTGGCTTCTTCAATTTCAGCCATTTCTCAAACCGCATCGGGTTAGGCGAAGACGTTTGAACGATGAAAACGTTGGCGGGCATAGCTTCAACCAATTGTCGAGGCTCGTTTGCTTCAACGTCTACCAGAAACCATACAGGAGGTCGCTTGCCTGTTTTATACTGACTCGGCTGAGGAAGGTCATGAGGGTGAAAATCTTGCTGACTTTTGGGATAGTATAGTTTACCATCATAAAACAGGATCATTTCGCTGGTGTAAAGGAAGATAGGAGCGGAGCGTATATTCATATGTTGATCTCTTTGTCTTCCTAGGCTCAAGAGCACTAAAAGGAGGTAAGCGAGCAACACGCTCTTGCCTGTAAAATATGTAGTACTTTCTAATATGTTGGATGAGCACGTACCGATGCCTGGCTGACCCGAAACAAGTACTCCCGACGCTTTTTCCTCCAGATAGATCCGTGCGATCCGTTTGACGACATCAGGGTACTGAGGCAAGATTAAAATTTTGCCATTGTCGCTGTCATTCAACATTTCAAGAATCGATCGCGTGCACTGGGGTGGGGTGACTCGTAATGGAGCTGGTAACTGCGGGAGCACTAGGGGATGATGCGACAATTCCCTAATGTACTCAACATGGTCATTCCAATTGCTGTTGGCCGGAAGTTCAGTCCATTTTTCGGGGAATGGAAGGTAATAGTGCTTGGAATGGATGCGCATTGGTTTGGATGAAGTCGATGCGATGCGATGGATGAGATAAATAGATAGAAAGAGAGGAAATTGCTTGTCAACTGCCGCCTGTCACAAATGGGTTCAGCACGCGGGCAGATTTTATGGTCAAGACTTACGGTCGTGGAAGTTCGTAAGAAATAAAGATGAATGAAGGAGGGGGAGGGAGGAACTCGCTTCTCGACGTGTTACCTATCACAATATGCACTCAGCACGCTGCATGCGGACATATTCAACCAAAGACTTACGACTGTCGTGGAAGTTCGGAGAAGAAAGAAAAATATTACGGCAGCACAGCAGCAGCCGACGTGTAGCCGCGTTGCTCACATGCGATTTGTCAGCTTTCACGTGGAATTAGTTTGTAGATAAGTCAGACTTTGCTAACGAGTCTTAGTAGAATAAGTAGTAGTGTAGAAGGTAATCGAGCAGGTACAATGACCAATGTTAGAAGAGTGTGATTGGGGGCTTTAGCCCGCGCTCCCACCCGTGGATGTCGTGGACATCCCAAGCAGAGCCTTTAATTTAGTAACAACGAAATTTTCATAAAGGCTGTGGTGGACGCTGGGGGAGGATCCCAATTCGGACACTGATAATATAGACGAAGCGAAGACCTCTAAAGACCGTATCATATTGCGTAGATAATTGCGTCCACTCAGCTACACGGTAAATTCTACAAACCGGAAAGAAACTTATTACGTTATTTGGCTGAAACCATATCCTGGAAACCGGATTCTGTCAGCTCCGAAATTGATTTCAAACCATAATTTGGATACTGTAGTAACCAGTTTGTAATGGCAATCTAATTGCGTTCCAGTTCGCACTTGGTCTCATGGATGACGCAGGTCCCATCTTGACGCAACGAATTCGACCCCGTCTTCCTTGAGATGCGATTCCCACTTGAGACCTGGTCCCAGCCGACTGCTTCGACGAGTTCACCCATTTTCCAACGCAATGACCTACTTGTCCGACATCGTATCTTCAAGTTCGGCCATATCGCTATGGTCGGCGGTCTCACTTGGAACGATGTCTCCCAAACTCTAGATCATCTGTCAGCTCTGAGCTGTTTGAATGCACCCCTTCAAGACAGCAGCGTTGATAACACGCGTATTTAAACATGAAACACTACTAATGATCTAAAACGGGAAACAAGTACAACACAAGGTAGAGCTTTACTGTAGGTACGATAGGTCCTCGTGAATCGAAATCCCCCGGTTTACAACGGTTCTATCGAGCTTACCTCTTCTCTCACACTTCCCGTGTTGCGCTACGGTGACTCTGTCACTCTAGCGTTACAGTTCAATGAACGAGGAATTGGACACGCAGCGAAAACCAACCCCAAACCGTGGCTGCCTCAAAGATGAATTGGGCAATGTACAAACTGAACAGCGGGGACACGTTGCCTCGTCACGGTAATGGCTCCAGGCGGGATAGGTGAATCGTCGTGAATCGTCCAGGATAGGCGAAACATCGGGATTGGTGGATCGTTGGGATAGGTGAATCATCGGGCTGGGTAAATCGTCGTGCAGAAGCGTAGGAGAGGCGGTGGGCATAAAATCCTGCGGAAATCTGTCAACACCAAGCTCAACGGAGGAGGAACAAAATACGCAGCAAATTCTCCTCCGAAACATCCAATCCAGATCTTCAATACTTACTCTAACTTGAAATCACACTGTGTATGTTTAAAAGTGTGACAATATCCATGTCTCTAACCATTTTCCGCAGTTAAGACTCACCTGGATAGAGATCAGCTGAAAATCGTTTATCGCCTGAATAATCTGGTGTCAGAATTGTCAAGACAAAGGGTGGAGTGATACCAGATCGATAGAACTACATAATCAAAAGACAGAGCCTGTGGTGGTGTAACCAGAAATGGCCCCTTGGACCTCATCCCGAACGGTGCTTTCACCAAGGCAAGGAAAAATCTTTCGCTTTCCGAGCCAGTCTAACTATATCCAGAAAGAATTCATGATCTACGGAGGGATAGCATTTCCTGCATTAGTGGATGTCCAGCACCAAACGCGATTCATGACCCAGTTCGGCCCCTAATGTTGAATATACTTGCGTACCATCCCCTTTTTTCGTATCGCGTATACTCGCTTTGACGTTTCCTATTCACTCCGCTTCTTCGTTTACCATTCGGTTCTTAGTTTACCGTTCCTCTTATGCTTACATATGCCCCTTATAAGGGGGCTCGAGTCATATATTTCCCTCGATTGTTTTCTTCACAATCGAGGTGCGTTATTCTCTATTTACCTATATACTTTGTACTGACTAGTAGTAGATTTATTCTCTCTGACAGGTACTTACATATATGATTGTTTTCTTCACAATCGAGATTTATTCTCTCTGACACCTAACTCAGATACATCAGACTTCTGGAGGTCCGAAGAATGGCAGAAACGAGTGTATTCCGCCAATCTAGCTCAATTTGAGCGCGGCGGCAAGATTAAAAGAGATGAGCCGCATTCTTGGCTACTCCCGCGAAAAAACTTACGAAGATGATTAGATGATGTTCCAGGCACTCCACGATAGCCGCCAGTAACGGCACATATACATGTACAACTCGACGAAGTGAATCAACAGTGAAAAAATCGCTGAGTGAGTTGTTCTAAAATTTGCATCATCAATTCAATACCAAGATACCAGAATACAATCACGACAAATACCAAGATACAAGATACAACAATGACTGACTGACAAATACAGGTGTGAAGAATAAAAACGTTCTTGCTCGTCACCGGGATATCACATCGAATAACACCACTAACAGCCACTGCTGGTCGGAGAAAATTGAATTTCACATGCAATAGATAAAATAAAAAACGGAAGCGAGAATTCAAACTACCAGAAAGGAGAAAGGACAGGACATATCTGACCTATTTGCAGCGCTGGCGCTTGACGGGTTTCGAAGATGTGGACCGCTGTCGCTGTCGATTGCGCTTGCGGCCGCTGTTTCCAGAGGAGGGTGTTGGATCTGAACGGCCAACCTTACCCCCTTGTCCAGCAGTTGCTGGCTTAGAGTCATTTCTACCCATGGATATCACATTATCCACAGTCACAGCTTTGGCGCTCTTGGAACGGAGATAAAGCTCTGCTCGAGTAGAACGAACCGCATCCTTATCTAATGGAATAGGAACGCTCAAAAAAAACACCCCTCCCCGTACGTAGGAAGCGATTGGATCCTCGAAATACCTGGCAGGTATTGCCCATGTTTGAGCAGGGCCGACGGCTTCAACATGCGGTGAAACAAAGAGGTACATGACCTTAACTTCTTTCCCAAACTGAAGTTTAGCATCGGCTTGCAGGTTCTCGATAAGTTCGAGACCCATCAGTGTGATCTTCTTATGACCATCCTTCCCAGTGGAAACCTGGATAAAGACAATAACGACATACTTGTCCAGATCCCAAAAAAAGAAGGAATCGAAGAACGGGTTGTTCTCCTTTTCGGGGACATAGTAGTAGTCGAAACTAAGCTGGGGAAAGGCGGGGAGGGTGGAGTATTGAAACAAGTGTTTCACTCGCCTAGGAAACTCTTCAAACTTGGAATATTCGGTCATTGTGGTCGTAAATGTGTACTTGGTTTGATCTGTTGTTGATGCTGAAAATTCAGATTGGCCAACAGAATAGGGAGTCAGAGTCATCGGTCGCAACTGAGGTAAGAGGGTTTTCCCAAAGGTGATGGATTTGTGTGCATGCGGCTCGTAGAGGTTGGCTCCAAAACTATGGGCTTTTCCGACAGGGGAAAGGGAATTGAAGAGTTTGGCTCGTTCTTCTTCTTCCAGAGATTTCTGTTTCTCCATCAGCTTCTCCTCGATGTCTTTAGATTTCCAAATAACTTCGAAAAGATCGCTGGCCCACCAACAGGTTCCTGGAGCTCGTTCTAACAACGTGAGGGCGCAAATGCGATGTGACAATCGAGTTGCCCCGTTGCTTTTCTCAGCCTCCATCATTAGAGCTACCCCAGTTTCGAGGTACGTTCGGAGGTAAGTTATTGCCTTCTGCCAGTGGTCGTCATTTTGATTAGAGTGGCACACGACGAGCTCGCGTGGTAATTGGAGATAATAGTAGATGTCTCGCGCGGAGTTGCCGAAAAGCATCACTCCTTGCTTTATCAGGAGTTTCGTCGCTCTGGATATTATCTTGTCATCTGTCCATCCGGACCATTCTTCTCTCGGATGAGCCTCGGATAAGACGTTCTGGTGCTCCACCGCAAGAGCACCATCCTCCTCATTCATCTCGTCAGTTGTGCTTCTGGCCCATGAGAGTGTCAAGGAATTAAGAGTCCGTTGTGCCTTCTGCAAAGACCAACTAAAAAGTAGTGCTTTAGCATAAGATCTCCACAATACCAGTAAAAAAATGTCTCACCCCTCCCGAAGAAGTTTAGGGGTCCATAGCCCAAGTCCAATCACGATTGGCTTCTTCAATTTCAGCCATTTCTCAAACCGCATCGGGTTAGGCGAAGACGTTTGAACGATGAAAGCGTTGGCGGGCATAACTTCAACCAATTGTCGAGGCTCGTTTGCTTCAACGTCTACCAGAAACCATACAGGAGGTCGCATGCCCGTTTTATATGGTTTCGGCTGAGGAAGGTCATGAGGGTGAAAATCTTGCTGACTTTTGGGATAGTATAGTTTACCATCATAAAACAGGATCATTTCGCTGGTGTAAAGGAAGATAGGAGCGGAGCGTATATTCATATGTGGATCTTTGCGTTTTCCTAGGCTCAAGAGCACTAAAAGGAGGTAAGCGAGCAACACGCTCTTGCCTGTAAAACATATGTAATACTTTCTAATATGTTGAATGAGCACGTACCGATGCCTGGCTGACCCGAAACAAGTATTCCCGCCGCTTTTTCCTCCAGATAGATCCGTGCAATCCGTTTGACGACATCAGGGTACTGAGGCAAGATTAAAATTTGGCCATTGTCGCTGTCATTCAACATTTCAAGAATCGATCGCGTGCACTGGGGTGGGGTGACTCGTAATGGGGCTGGTAACTGCGGGAGCACTAGGGGATGATGCGACAAGTTCTTAATGTACTCAACATGGTCATTCCAACTGCTGTTGGCCGGAAGTTCAGTCCATTTTTCGGGGAATGGAAGGTAATAGCGCTTGGAATGGATGGGCATTGGTTTGGATGTAGTCGATGCGATGCGATGGATGAGATAAATAGATAGAAAGAGAGGAAATTGCTTGTCAACTGCCGCCTGTCACAAATGGGTTCAGCACGCGGGCAGATTTTATGGTCAAGACTTACGGTCGTGGAAGTTCGTAAGAAATACCTATCACAATATGCACTCAGCACGCTGCATGCAGACATATTCAACCAAAGACTTACGACTGTCGTGGAAGTTCGGAGAAGAAAGAAAAATATTACGGCAGCACAACAGCAGCCGACGTGTAGCCGCGTTGCTCACAAGCGATTTGTCAGCTTTCACGTGAAATAAAAACTATACGTTTAAAATTATACAAATTACAACTAGCAGATACCCGTGGCTACGCCCACGGTTGTGAATGTTGAACATTGAACGGTTGAACGTGAACGTTAACGACATAGAGCTTTAGTAAAGCTCAGTCCGCTCGGAGTAAAGCTCCTCGCTCCCTTCGCCAGTGTGTTGCTCCGGCCAACAATTACAATAAATTTATTTCCACTTTTGACACTGTTTTGACATATCTAGTTTACCATTGGATTTTCCCGTAGCGCCCAATAACTGCTTCAGTTCCTGCTTCCACCCGTGGGCCGTACCCTATATTCCTTTCGTGTGTTTCTCTAATTTGTATCCCGCTCACTTTTTATTGTACTTGTAAAGCTTGCTGTTTGAAATCTACTCAAAAATTACCAGCGTATCGATTTCCTGGTGAGTCACCCAGCACGCGTGTCCAATTTATTATAGCGTTCTCGTGCGCAATTTATGTACAGCTCCATTCCGCTCCATTTCATTATTGGAGATACTTCCTGATTAGGCTGTGCCTCGCTCCACAGTTGCCTTTTTTATGTAGTCTTTTTGTTCTGAAGGTCTTTGAAGTCAATGCAGGGATAAGACCTGGGAAGACGTTATCATCGGACGTCTGACATCAACGCCGCTATACGAAAAATCCAATCTAGTAGATTCTAACAACGAGGTGATCGTTGGGGTGAAACTCAAGAAATTCAAAAACCGTGCTTTCCTTAGAACCTGAGCGGTCTACCCTCTGCACCATGAGCCAAGGTTTCCTCAGTCTTCACTGTGTCATAGAAATGGTGGATTCTGCGCACCAACTTCCCAATGTGCTCAGGGTGATTCCTGGCAACAACCATGAGTCCTTTCCCCCTGGCAGGGTTTGGTCGCTCGTGGAAAGACTCGATAAGGTTGAAAGGAACATCTATTGTCTTGGTGGTACTTACTTACTGTCCCCACCATCTGCACCAGATACGGTCTCTACTATTATGCCATCCTTCCAATCCAGGGTTTCATCGCGATAGTGCACGCGGATCGCATCTTCGTCGATGTCTTCTTCGCCGTCGTCTATCTCGTAACCAGACACCTTAGCCTCAACATCTAAAACGTCCCTCGCGTTTATGCGTCGCCGCTGCGTGTGCTGTAAGTTAAAAAAATTAGTTTCCGTACGCAGCGTCGCAAGACACTTACCAGCGGCGGGACTTGGGGATTCTTGAACGCATATGAGAAAACGCGAAAATACACTTCTAGACTTTTCCATGTATATCTAGCGTAGAATTATACAGAATAATTATGGATGTAGCAAATAACAATTGCGGGAGTTAATGTACATACTGCAAAATAGAATGTATCCCTGCGTCAGTCCCATACTAAAATAATACAGAACAAGAGAGACATTTTTGAGAGCGCGAAAGCAGTGGGCTTGAACGACGTCACTTTGGATGCTAATTATATTGTCTCGCCATCTTTTCTTTCTCAGCAGCACGGCCCTCAGCCTTAGTGCGAGTATCCTTGACACTTTTCAGCTGATCTCTAAGCAACGCATTCGCTCCCCAATGGTCTTGATGATTCTTAAATAGAGGAATTTTATCTTCGATCTGGAATATCAAGTGACCGAAGTAGTGAGCAAAAGCGACCAAAGTGAGCAAAAAGACCTACGTATTGTTGTGCTTGTTCAACTGCTTTAGGAATCTGAGTAGAGAGGCTTTTCGAATAGTCCAGGTGAGCTTTAACTGCGTCTCTGGCAAAAGACTGGGAAAATGGTTAGAGACACGGATATTATCACACTTTTAAACATACACGGTATGATTTCAACAGATCGGGAGACCACCCTGCAGTTAAAACAGTCACACCAGTCAATGGCGGGGGAATAAATATGATACGACAAGCACTGCTTGACACTGTTGACGATCCATTCGACGGTTCATTCCCCAGCGGAGTCAAAGGTGAACCGGGAGAAGAATCGCAAAGAGTAGGTGGTATATCTATCTTCTGGGGCTTGGCCGGACGTGTGTATGGATGGAACAATGCCTTCTCAGGAAGATCCTGATGTATACCAAGCGCACGTCGAGGACGACGAAGAAAAGACGTTGCATATGAAGGTATGCTTTTCGGTCGGGGAGCACTCAGTTGGGAGAAGGTTAGGATTGGTTTAGATTCCGTGTATGCAAACCGTGTCGAGTCCATTGTCGAGTCCATCGTCGAGAGATGCGCCAGCGCAAAGGGAAATAAGAGAGAAAGGTGGAAAGGTATGAGTTCCTAAATTGAACGCATTGAAAAGGGCATTCAACAATAACACCCAAAAAGGAAACTCCTAAATAACAATAAGGTCTTGGGACCTTTCGTGAGCGAACTGAAAAAGTACACGTTGCGAAGTCTTCTACAGGGACAAAGAGGCGCTGTTGCTTGTATTTCAGCACATCCTGTCGGAACGCATGTGGCTTGCGGCGGTAGGGACATGGCACCTTTCCAGTACAAAACTTTGTCCAGAGGCCAACAGGTGCTGCAGACCGAGGCGGTACTACTGCAATTGTATGGCTTCCTAGGCCGAACGACACAGATGACGGGCTCGCGTACGGAGAACTGAAGACGGCTACTTGTGTCTGGAAAAGGGCCGAAAAAGAAGATAAAGTAAGCGATCATCGCATTGTTTTGACGCAGGACAACAGGCTAACCTACGTGTAGTTCGTTGAAGTTGATTGCAACTGTCTTAAAGGAGGGCCAAACGGGCAAGAAATCTCAGGCATGGCCTACGACGCCAGCATCGCCCATGGACGATAACTTATCAGCGAGGATGGAAGAGGTTTGCCTTGAGCAACGAGTTGCAATAGAAAATGATGAAGGTTTTAAAAGACTGGTAATGGCCGGGACAAGACGATTGTGAAAAAGGAGGAGACGAACGACGAATGCGTCGGGGAACGAGGATGTATTTTCGGTAGCCGGGATTTGAGATGAAAGGTGCGTAGCAATTCATTCGAGGGGGTGGCGACACGGAGCGGGTGGAGCGCTACCGATGGTATGTTCAAGTTCGGCCAGATCGTGGTCGTCGGTGGCACTAGGAACGGTGTCTCAAAACTCTAGATGCGTCACACTTCCGCAGTAGATCCCAACATTCCGAGGGAGTTGCAGATTGAAGGGGGAGCGCGGCTGCAGCGTCCTCTAGAGCGGGAGTGGAGGTTATGAGCCGGTGGATTGGGGAGATTTGGGCAGCGGAGTAAATAGAGATGGAGGGGGACGAAGGAAAGTTTTCGTTGTCGTCTAGGATGGGAAGAAGAACGTCCAGCTTGCGAGAGGAAAAACTGATGGCCTGGTCGTCGATAAAATCGGTGAAATCTGTATCATCATCATCCTCACGTCCATCGTCATCCGACACCTCTGCCTCTACATCTAGGAACTCCCTGGCGTCTAAACACCGCTCGTGCGTAAACTGTAAAAAGAAAAGTTCATTTCCGTACGCGTGGCATGAACGAATACATACCTCTTTGAATGTCACATTTTCCTCGGTTTCATGGTTTGGCGACGCGTTGCTGTGGAACCTTTTGTTAGTGGCATCGTCGTACTTGTAGAATCCAGCGTAGACCTTCTCCACGCCATGGCAACGTAGGAATATGGTTCGACCTCTTGAGGAGGGATGATAAAGTCCGTCGTTCTCAAACCCTTCACGAATTCCGAATATGCTGTGACGAGAGCGATGGTATGAGCGAGTGAGAAATTGAAAGCCTCGTAGTGGAGAAGGCTGAGGCACGAAGTTATTGAGAGGGAAAGGACAAGAACTGTCGACAACGCTTCCTCGCGCGAAGACATCATGGCACACTCTTCGTAAACAGCCAAACCCGGGTTGTCCGACTGAACATCGTCCAAACTGTACTCAACCTTCGGATCTGACGAGATTATCCCCGCAAATTCGTCGCTGGCAACGACCAGCAGCGCCAGTACCAACGGACTTGGAAGTTCGAAGACAAGAGTGAAAAAATTCCCACGATCTTTGGTGGGCAAGACAAACGGCTCGCAAGCTCAAGTGATTTGTCAGCGGCAAATCTTCGCCGCTGACAAATCACTTGAGCTCCAGGCAAACTCTTCCGTTGCCGTCCCACGCTCGAGAAACATTTTTAGTCTTTGCAGTGAACTTCCACCATCGCCAAAAATTTTGTGTTAACTGAATGTCAAGTTCTTCCAAGTTCAATCGCTCAATGTCCAGCAAAACGTATAACTCCATCTCACACGCTAATAACCGCCTTGACGGCAAACCACCCTCGCGAACGAAACGCATGACCGCCATGACATATACCTCCCGTCTTATCGTGATCAGTGACGTCGACGACAGCGACGACAGCGATGACAGCGATGACAGCGATGACAGCGATGACAGCGATGACAGCGATGACAGCGATGACAGCGATGACAGCGATGACAGCGATGACAGCGACGACTATAGCAGCAGCGAGGGGGGTAGTGATAGTGAGGATTGGGACAGCCAGACTATCACCTATAACGCCGTTCAAGCGGACTCCACTCTTCTTACTCGTGTTTCAAAATCACAGTGCGGTTAGTCTTCCTTTCCTCACAAATTATCTAGTACTTACGTTGATTATTCGTATAGTACGTCAGTCTACCGATGGACTGGTAGGAAACGTATTACCTGGCGATATACTTATTTCGTCTCCCAATAGCACTGTTCTATTTCATCCTTCGTTTGATTCGTGCCAAGTGCGCATGAAACGTGATAACCACTTTGGTTGTCACGATCCTATTCTCTACCCGCAGCTCTTTTCGCGAAAAACACCTCACTTGTCTATTGTCAGAAGGCCATCGCTTAAGGGCGGGCAACCATCGCTAAATAGCGGATATAGGTTCCACTGCACTTGGGTGATCCCCAGCGACTGCCATTTTATAGAACCGCGAGGACGTGGCATGTGCTCGGGTTTGGGTGAGCTTGAGGTTACGTTCGCCGCACAACTTGAGGAGCTGGCAACGAGCATCCTCAAACGTGTGCCTTCTGAATATGCTGCGAGTGATGAGTTTCTCATTTCAGGCTCAACTCATATCAGACGCTTGCTCGATCTGATCAATGTCCCCTCTTCTCGAACAGAAATCTTTTTGTGGGTTGCGTGTCTTCAGCGCCAACTCCTAGAGTTGGACGCCCGTAATCGTTGGCTGAGCTCTAAATGGCAACAGAGAATCGGCAGTGCGGAAACCCGGAGGAAAGTGCACGCACCAAAAAACATCGTAGGAGCCTTCGTGGATAACGTGAATGACCTGAATATGCTTTTCTATGCGGGTATCCCGGTTTGGTTTGTTCGTCCAGTCTCGATGACACCTACACCAAGAATCGAGAAAGTTGTCCCTATCATTGTTGAAGATTCGGAGCAGATTATTCTTCCGTCTGGTTATATCATAGATTGCTGCGACGCGACGCCCGCTCGACTCATATATGAAGGTCCCGCCGCACAGCGTTACACTATAATGACGACTTATATGTCCTCGCTGTTCAATCGCTCTGGCATTTCTGATACTTTGGAAGTTTCCAACTCGTTCAGGAATGCCAGAAAAACTCTGCCATCCACTTCTTCTGCTAACCATGTGGAACATCGCACCCGGCCTTGTGAGTGTAGTGATTTATGGTCCATGCTTCTAAGCACTCATTAATTGCAGATTTTACTCAACGCAACCTCATCGCAGATCATGGCGTAAACACATTCTTTGAACCGACAAGCCCACTGATGCCACCACCCGTTTTGGTCTGGGGAAATGCTCTCCAACAATCCAGGGGTCTCCCAAACAGCTACGAGATAAAAAGTGGGTATTATCTTCCACCCCCCCATCTTTTTGTCACTCGGGATGCCAATGCTCCATCAACCGGCACTTTACTCCATGGGTGGCTCAAAATACGTGAACTTGTGCTATATCTCCTTGTCAGCCTAACTTGTAACAGTCTCCGGTTGTCCTTAGAAGAATGGCAAGCACTTTTGTACGCAGGTCATAAACCAGAGACGAGCAAGCTACATCATCGGGTGATGAAGATTCTTGAGGGATGCCTGGAACAGAGTTCGGTCAAGATCAAAGGGGAGGATCCTCGTTTTGCATATCGCTCGTACTGGCAAGGTAGTTCGTTGATGCGAGATCAGTTGCCCGAGAGCACCATCTGTCGAGACCTTCTGTGGGAGGTGAACGAGCTCAACTTCCGCCAAGAACTGCTACTGCTTGATTCCCACTTTCATATACGCTCCAGCACCGCAGACCTAGAAGATCGTAGGAGGATGCTCGATGCCTGCTGGATAGGGTCGGCTGACACTGTTGCTCGTCGACATTTGGACGGCAACCAAGGCTTGGCAGCAGAGAAATGGGAAGATCGTGTACCGTTTCTGCGTGCTCTGCATAAAGTGATGTCAACGTGGGAAGGTCGGCCAGCTAGGTTGCGTGAAAGCTTTCCAGACAGTCCGCTCAATACTTTCAATGTTGTAATGCATATTGAGCGTACTTTGGCGAACTTTTACACTACCTGTTTCTTTGAAAAATTCGGCCGCGCCGCTTCAATCCCTCGTTCCCTCTAAGTACACGGCATGTAGAAAGTTTTTCATACTTATAAAAACAATTTGCTTTTGTTGGTGCCACTCAAATTTGAGTGATTGCTTTAATAGGTATTGTAATAATATAATGCCAATGTCTCCAAATGTAGGTATTGCACAGTATACTTGTAATAGCGCTTGGAATTTTTGCCAGTGAGAGATAAAGTGTTACGGCTTGATGTAGACTTTCGCCACAGTTCCGGGGAAAGCGATGCGTAATGCTCGTCGAACCCTGTCGAAGAAGGATGGTACATCCGAGGAGACTCCTTAAAATTCTTGGATGGTCTTTATTCGAAACAGTTAGCAGTCTGTTTGAGCGAGGCGGTTTTTGGCTCAAGTCAGAACGAACGCAAACAACTAGACAACCCAGCGTACGCACCTCCATGTTGACGCAGGCGATGTATCTTACAAATTTTGAATTCAATAATCTGCGTCTGCGTCACCGATACAATACCAAGATATAGCAATGCACTTACGTTCTCCATGTATTACAAGCCAGACATGGACACCAGTTTCGACCAGGTCCGACCAAAAGTGCAGTGATGGGTTTGTTGCTGGCATATATTGCGCGGATTCTAGAGAAGGATGAGCAAGTGACTTACTTTGTCGAGGTGACATACTGTATCAGTTTGCAGCTTGAATCACAATTGCTGTAGTGGCGTCTTCATTACTAAATTCAAGCCACTTATTCCTCCGAGCTTGGTGAGTTTACAGTGTCTCGCGGTATGCATTATTCTTTAACGCTCAGCTTCATTAGTAACTTGGTTTTCTTCAGTCAGTCAACGAAGGGTTAGTTGGTTGTCACGTCGTATTGACATTATTAGCCATCCCATACCGCATCGTAATCGTGCGATTTGTAGTAGCGGCCTTTATAGTTTATTTCGCCTCCCAGGTCCCGGTTTACACTCGTATAGACTATACAAACACTCATCCTGATTGTACAGACAATCAGGACCAGTGTTTGTAGTGTCAATACGAGGGTTCTCAATGGAATGTTATAGCGAATTCGCACTACTGAAATGAGATATACTATTCTGTGGCACGTCCACTACATAGAAGTCACCGAGATCTACTTCCAACGAAATCACGGATAACTCCTTGACTGGAGACCAAATATTTCTAACTTTAAATACAAAGATCTGTTCTAAATGTGCTACTTACTGGGTCGCTATAAGTTTCCCAATTTCTTAGGTTTTTCCCTTTTAATCTTGCCACCGCGCTCAAATTGAGCTAGATTGGCGGAATACGCTCGTTTCTGCCATTCTTCGAACCTCCAGAAATTTGAGGTCACTGGATGTATGTCTGATGTATCTGAGTTAGGAACTGGGTCATGAATCGCGTTTGGTGCTGGTCATCTACTAATGCAGGAAATGTAATGCTATCCCTCTGTAAATCATGAATTCTTTCTGGATATAGTGAGACTGGCTCGGAAAGCGAAAGATTTTTCCTTGCCTTGGTGAAAGGACCGTTCGGGATGAGGTCCAAGGGGCATTTCTGATTACACCACCACAGACTCCGTCTTTTGATTATGCAGTTCTATCGATCTGGTGACACCAGATTATTCAGGCGATAAACGATTTGTCTGAAACAGAATACGCTCACCTTTTGGAACATTCTATATTTCCTGGGGCCGGATATGTAACCCACATTCCCTGGATATACTTCCCAAACCCAGGCACCTTCAGGAATCGTATCTGAGAAATTTTAGAACCAAGCGACGAGATAACCAACAACATTCCAGGTCAGAGGAAGAGGCTTCAGGATAACCTTCCTCTAAAAGAAAGTCAGTGGATCATGGAACATGGCAGACGATCTCTGCCCTATACTCCCAGCTTGCGTCCTCTCTTCTACCATCCTCCCTTCTACATACATCAACGCTAATAGCACACAAACGCTCATAACACATGAACAGATTCGCAGCCACCTCTCAGATAGATATAGATTGCCGCTGCAAAATCATCACCTCTTTGAATATACGATTGAAGAATGAGCGTACCTGACAACCGGGTACCACCTAAATTATACGCGTAGGTAAGGCGTCCAAGCCATCGTCTGTAGCATCATCCTCGCGTCTTGTCATCGTCTTTACATCACTAGCGTTAAGCGCCGCTCGTGCGTGAATTGTAACAAGAAAAAAGGTTCGTTTCCGAACTTGTACGCGTAGCACGAACGATTAGATACCTCCTCGAACTCTGAACTTTTTGACAGGCTTATTGACGAACTTAAACGAACTTGATATTCAGTTAACACAATTTTTAACACGTTGCACGAACGAATACATACCTGCTTATTGACAAATGTAGCGCTCAATTGGACGACATCCGGCGGGACATCCGGTGTGGTGTGCTCGTTGCCACAGCGTCATCGAGCCCTTGATGCACGAGAGCAGATGATGCCCTGTTGTCGTTTCAATCTGATGGCCCTATTAATTGTCTTCAGTCAATTATAGGGTGTGCCTTGACCGTTTCGCCCAGTCGTTCCATGTACCAATCGTACTCAGGTTGGAGAGCACGACGACGGGCTTGGATGTCGTTGATTTCTTCCCTCTCAATCGTTTGAGTAAAACCGCATGATAGGCCGCATGGGCCCGCGCGCTGTAGACCTGTAATGTTTCTAGAAGAGATCAGTTAATCAAAACAGAATATAACATTCTCCAATGAAACTCACCATTGCTCTCGTTCGACGCTCAGTGCGACTTCCATGCGTTATAGTAGGTAATTCCTCGAGGGGTAGCGAAGGCGTTGCCTCCTGGCAAGATAATTGTTGTTCGGATTATGTCCGCTCTCTTTCGTCGTCGTCGTCGTGGATCTGCCCATCATACAAGTGCTTCGTCCGGTTCGAAGTCGGCATCGTTGTTGGCATGGTCGTCAACATTTTCATCGCGAGTTCGTTCGTTATTTCCTACTCTGGCTGATACGAGCTGCTTGTACTTCTCTCGCAAGTGGTCGTACTTCGCGCGGATGTCGTGGGCGTGTAGGCAGTCGGCTGGGCCGCTTTGTCCACAGCAGGGACAGAAGCGACTGGAGGGGAGTGGTTTGTACGTCGAGAGGAACGAATGGGTGTGGCAGAACCTTTCGCCACCGCGGGTGTGGAGGGTACTGGCGACTGAATAGAACCTGTCAGTGCCGCGATGCGGCTTCTGGTGTCTTGCTGCGTCCTAGGGAGAGGAAGTTTGGCATGCGGAATTCGAGCTGGCGCGGTAGCCGTTTGCGTGGGTTTTGTTCAGGGCTGTGCCAGAAGTTGTGGTATACCACTTGTTGGGGGACGTGAAGCACTGTATCCACAGGCGCCAGTCCTTCATCGCCAGCATTAACCTACAACGAAGTACACAATAAGCACCAACCAGAACACTGGATGAAACACATTACCTTTGAGAGCATACTAACTTTGCTTGTCCCGGTATCCTTCTTCGCTGTCTATGAAGTAGTGAGTAACTAATGAGGATGATATTCAAGGAGTCTCACCTTCTTCTTCCCATCTTTGATGTTCGTAGCCTTTTCGAGTCTCCTCGGTACCTTCATCTTCGATATCGTCGTCCAGGATTCGTAAAGTCCTCTGATGCTTGCCAGATAAGGAGTCCGACATCTGGAATTAACTCAAGGACTTACCTTCTGCACCTTTTTCGCCTTCCGAACCCGTTTCTTCGTCTCGGAACCTTCACACCCTCGTGCTGATCTTCAATATCCTTCAACTGCGATAGGGTATGGTCCATCTCCGCTAACCCTTTCGAGCGAGTCCGACGTGCATTAGCAGGCGACGCTGGCGGATTTCGGTTACGTCTGGTCATAGTATTACCTCCTCTGGTCACAGAGCTGTAGAATGAACGTCCCGATGAATATCGAGCAACGCAAAGATATAATGAACTCACTGAATACCTTTGTTGGAACTGCCTTAGTTTAACGTCATTGCGGACGCGTTCATTGTTCATTGTTGCGCCAATGTCTGATATTTACTTTTTATGATGGGCCAAAGCGTTGACTTGACGGATAGTCTCAGGACAATCTGAGCGACGAAGCCAGCGTCGGAGGTTTGCAGTACGTGGCAAGCTTTTAATCATTGTCAATTCCATGACACCTATGAACTCCCGGTGAGATTTTCGAGCTCGCTGAAAAGTGGAAAACATACCGCCAATATGGTTGGTATTGATTTTTTGAAGAACACCAATCAAGCGTTCAAATGGGAAGCACCACCATGAAATTACAGGCCCAAAAAGAAGAAGGAAATCATATATACTGAGCTGCATGGGAAAGAAAGTGAGTCCTGGGCAGAGATCGTCGTCGCTGGCGACGACGAGCAGCGCCAGCGCCAAGATGGTGGAAGTTCGAAGACAAAAATGAGAAAGTTCCCACGGTGTTTGCCGGGAGGAAGAGCCGCACGAAGGCTCGAGTAATTGGTCAGCGGCGCAAGCAATGTGTCAGCGGCCGCTGACCAATTACTCGAGCCTTCGTGCGGCTCTTCCTCCACGGCAAGCACCGTGGGAACTTTATTTTTTTTTTGCAGCGAACTTCCACCATCTCTAAGTCCCGCTACTGGTAGGTGTCGGTAAGTGCCCGCCCACTGTTGGATATGTAGCGTACGATGTAAAACACGATGAATGTACCTAAGAGTCTGAAGGACCATCAGTCGCGCACGATGAACCTGTGAAAAAACAAAGAAAAAACAAAAAAGTACGGGGAGATGTTATGCGAGAATGATGTTCTCCTCGTACTTTTTTGTTTGATTCATCTACTGACACATTTGCCTCGCTCAGACTGACGATTCTCAATGTCTCGAATATCAGAATTCGAAGAGGTACGTACACGCGACGTGCACAAGCCGAAGTACGGAAATTGAAAATCTTACTACAGCATACTCAACGGCGACGCGTGGACGCGCGGGACTTCCTAGATGTTGAGGCTGAGGTGTCGGATGATGGCCAGGACGACGATGAAGACCCTGACGATGAAGATTTAGCTGATTTCATTGACGAAGAGACCCCAAGTTCTTCCTCTCGCAAATTCGACATCCCACCTCCTACTCTACACACCGAATCCACCATTCCTTTGTTCCAACACATATTCGAGAGATATGAAAACGATCGCCCATCCTCCTCGATTCACAGTCATACCTCTCCTATACCTCCCTCCCCAGCCGAAGTCTTCCAACCATCTCCTTCCTCGATCCAAGCCACTTCCGCTAATTCAGCTCCGGATTCTGGAGATCAACTTCTACCACCTACACCTGATGAGTGCTGGGATTTATTGCGCGCATTCGCCACCTCAGACGATATCACTCTCGTGCAGCTGGAGAATCGTATGCGCGACGTTCTCGGTGGCTCCTACGATCACAGTGTCTGGTCACCTCGCTTTGACGGCGTCCTTAGGCATGAAAACAATGTCTTAGATGCTTTAGGCGAAATCGATGCAATGCAGGCAAAGGACGCTGCAACGTCACCTGGAACCTGCCGTGCAGGAACCGGTAACTTGAACTTGACCAGTAATTTGTCTTCTTCGTCTTCTGCTGGACCAGCCGGATCCATCACCTCGGAAGGACCGACCGCGTTTCCGTCCTCTCCTGAACCAGCCGCTTACAACAATGGGGCTTTGGTTTCACGAAACGCTCGAACAGAGGAAGATGCACTCAACGACGCAAGAAATGCGATTCGAATGCACTATCACGACGAAGACATTGATTGGCGATGGTATCGCGTACGGTGTATGGTATGTTAATGGTTTTTCACTTAGTAAATTTTTGTTGACAATAGAGTACATTAGTATGGATCAGAGTCGAATATCATCAATACCCTCAGAGCAACAAACCGGCAAGATCTGGTCAAAAAATACCTATCGTCCCCTGTCTCCGGTCATGTTTATCTACAAGTCCGAAGTATGTTGCCCGACAACAGTGCGCTTCTCGACTACCTCAAAAGCCTGGCATATTTCGTTTATCCTCATGGCCCACACTTTCCTCCGTTACACTCCCTCATTCCTGATTCAGATTTACCACGACATCGTGACCGGTTTTTGCCCTATGGAACTTGGGTACGAGTTATCCAAAACGGACCACACCGTCATGACATTGCAGTACTTTTTCCAGTCATTCCACCAGGTTGGTTGTCAATCGAGAAGCACCAGCGTACTGCCTATTTGATACCGCGCAAGAATCTTTCGAGCGGGACCTTGGATTCGATGAAGAACGTGCGGCCACCCCTGAGTCTGTTGTCTCGCGCTCAGATCAACCAATACGTCGAGGATAGCGACGGTACGGTATCTCTCAGAGTGGCCTGTCCGATGTGCGATCCGAAACCTTGCGGCCACGACGATAAACGAAAATTTGCGATAGTTGGAGAGCAACTGTGGATCCAGTCCAGCTTGAGAATGTGTCTCGTTGGCAAGAAGCATATCGAGCCTGCCACTAGTATTACCTCCGAGGAACTCAATCTCTTCCTCGAGTCCGAACATCCAGCCCTCTCCAATGAGCATGTCATTCGTATGATCCCGCCATTATCATCCTGGCAATTTTTCGAGAATGAAACAGTCGAGATCAGAGCAAACGCCTGGGTAGAGTTGCTTCCCTCGAGTATGGACACTGCCGAGGACTGGATTGGCGAAGGAGTGATTCAGAAGGTCGACGTCGTCTCTTGCGTCGTACTACTCAATTCCGACACGCAGTCAGTCCCAAAGACCCGATTGCGCCGGAAGCTAGCTGTACATATGATGGTCGAGCTGCTTCCTGGAGCCACAGGCACTATCCGGCGATCAAGGAAAGTGGGTCCAGAGTGTTCTGCTCACGCGTTCGACGGGCAGACCGGTTTTGTCACTGCATTGGATGAAGGGCATGGTATGGCAACAGTCCAGATCGATGCGCAGAATTCAGTAAGTGAAATATTTCTATGTGCGTGTTCTATTAATTCTTCTACCCTTTTAAGGCTGAATGTCATATAAATTGCTTGCGCGAGACGAAGGTATTGGCAATCCCAACCATCACAGAGGATGTTCTGCGGAAAGCCGTGAATTCGCCACTCAGCTCAGATAATGAACTCGCCAAACGCAGTGAAACTTATACCGGAGCCTCTCCGTGGATAGGTATACATGTTATTGTTTTGGAGCCGGGAAATGTTAAACGGGGAGAATTCGCTCGAGTGCAGGGGGTGCGGAGGAATGACAAGAAGTCTAGTGGCTTAGAAGTGCATGTGCGATATGAGACGATATCAACACAAACGGTGTTCCAATGGGTAGATTACCATTGGGTTCGACATGCACAGTATGTGTGCTACTTGTTTCAATAGTTGGTATACTAATCATAAATCTATAGATCGCACAAATTCCTACACGACGATGGCGATTGCTTCTATCCTCAAGGCTTCTGGTCTTTCAAGGACGGGTACAAGCCTGAATACACCGTTGCAGAGCTCCACGTCGGCTATAGACGTAAGGTTCAGGAGCAAGTCACAATGTATAACGAGGAGGACGAGAGGCGGCGTCGGGAGGAAGATGAAGAACGAAAACATGAGCAGTGGAGGCTGCATCTAATGAAGGTTGAGCTGCAAAGAAACCACGCTGCAACCGATACCCAGACAGCCAAATCATTAGCGGCGTTAGTGGCTGCACAGGGGCGAGACGTGACTCCAAACCTTCAATCATCCTCAGCTTCCGGTGACGGGAGCGCCTGGGACCCGTCGTCGAGAACTCCTCCTCACCCTTCCAGCTTGGGGGAAACTCCCGCCTTATACCGATACTGGACCTGGCAGCCCCCTTCCAATCACACAGGAGGGATGACCCCTCGTTCTGACAGCAATGCACCGATACGCGACGGGGGGGCTTGGGATCCGTCGGCTATGACTCCTCTACATACATCTAGTGAGGCAGGAGGAATGACGCCGCGATATGATGAATATTCGATCGCGCCAGATGGAAGTGTTGGGGAACCGCGAGCCAACACAGCGTCTGCGCCTACTTCATCAAGCGCCCTTATTCATGCTCCCTCCCCTACCGGCGCCAATACCGACGCTTCTGGCCACTGGCTCGCGACACGTGTGCTGTGCGAAGCTCTTCAAGGCCTTGACATTGTAGTCAGAAACGACGCAAGGAATATGCCCGAACAACGCGTTTATCTCACTACCCTTGCCGGGTTAATAGTGGCACGCGAAGGGAAGCGAACTACACGAGCGAACGTGGGAGATATCATTCCCTTCAGTCAGATCAAGCAGGCGAATACCACCATCGCAGAGAACCCTGAGAAGGCCAGGAAGTTGTACATTGTGGTTCGTGGACGCCATGTCGGCAAAATCGGTCGTTCCGTTGGAAAATGGGTTGGACTGTCGAAGCAATATGATTATCGTCTCATACCTGTCAAAATTCAGTGGAATAAGGCGAAGTGGGACACAGAGCTTGAGGCAAATGGGACTGTATTCAACGCTCCTAGGTGGGACCTCGTTGTGATCCACGAAACATCGGCTCAAATGAACGAAGGGAACAGGAAGGTGTCTGGGATTCGGAAGGACTTGTGCGAGAAATCGTGGTGAGTGGAATACTGGTGTGTCGCGGCCGTAGATTGCAAGTAGTTTGTGGACCATTTCATAGACTTAGTAGATGTCTGATTTATTTCGTTTACCCCAGCTGTCTCCGGTTCATCTAGGAGCAGGACTACTGTAAATATATGTGTAAACTTTTATTTGGTTGTGTACTTGGTCTGTATGGTAGCACGTAATGTACTTATGTTTGTAGGCTCTTTTCTGGAATAAGAGCAGAAGCTATAGAACTGATGAACATGCATCGATCTGCGAAAAGGGCCAGCGTCCGCAATGACGTTAAACTATATTTATTAGGAAACAATGAGCAAACCAGAAACGCCAGTCCATGCACCGAGATTTTCCGCTGATGAACTTGCACCGATCTGCAAAAAGGGCCAGCGTCCGCAATGACGTTAAACTATATTCATTGGGAAACAACCAGAAACGACAGTCCAAAACTGCGAATAATACTTAAAATGACAAGTTCATTGTGGGTCCATTGTTCACCAGGAGATTTTCCCGTTCAAACACTGACCAGGCTTGTTTTCAGACTTGTACTTTCGCTCTTACCACTCACCACCATAACACTCACAACAATGCAACTCTAACTCACTACCAATTACGATGGAAAGTGCCACTCCAGTAGTTCACCTTAGAAACAGAACCCTCGTAACAACCCCAACTCCGAGGAAGCAAAAGTAAACAGGAAAAAGATGGGGCGTTTTCTGCCCGCTTTCGAACAGCTACTTCGCAAGCATAAGCTCCAAACATAACACCATCCTCTCTTCCAAAAGTTCATAACTCAAGGCCTCGCACGCCCGTCTGACCAAATGCTACAGCTTGAGGCCAGTGTTTATTAATCGCAACCGATTTCAAAAGTGTTGGGATCATTGCCCCGTCAACAATGAAACGATTTTCCTTTTGCGGTCCAGAATCCAAGCGCTGGTGCGTAACTTGCAAGCGTCAGCACGTGCACAACTTTCCGTCGCTTCGTCTTCGACTCTCATGAAGACGATGCGACGAAAGTTAAGTCTTTAGTATCTAAGTGAAAAAATGAAGCAAAAATAACATGAGATTAACAACTTTTCTTTAACTAGGTGTAAAGTCCCGACTGAGCAACGCAACGACGGCCAAGTCGCACAAGAAAATAAAGAATACTCAGGTACGTCTCAATGTACATATCGCTCTATCACGCTCATAATTGTGGTCTGGCAGTAGTTCAACACCGGAATCTTCTAAAATCGGCGTCACAAACAGCACTTGCAAGACTGGAATCGAACTCACCAAGATATTCTCAAATACTAATATGCAAGATAAGACTATCAGCAACAACCACCTACCTTCCTCCGTTCTTGCTGCGGTCCTGCCAGCAGGCGCTGCAACGACCTTTTCCCATACCTGAATTT
>JADNRY010000475.1:0-45454 GCA_015501585.1 Rhodocollybia butyracea | reverse complement strand
GTAAAAATGGCATACTGGAGACAGCTTTCTGTGTAACTTTCGCAAGGACAGGGTCTTGTAGAACGGTCTTGTGGATACGAAATTGATCCAAGAGCTGAGGTTTAAGCATCTTCAATATCTGGTCACGGTCCATGATAATTCCAATAGCGTTCAAACGAGCCGCTTCATCAGCTTTCTTCTTTGCCAGATTAGACTGCTTGATTTGTGATTCCTCTGCACGCTCCTTCTGAAGCTTGACATACTCTTCTTGAAACTTTTTTGCCTTTCCACTTGCATCCTCTTCTCCCGCTTCTCACATGACATGGAGCTGGTCTTCAGTAAAAAGACAGTTCTTGTCGATAAATAGTTCTGTACTGTTGCGTGTTGCACGAGCCTGCGCGAGAACATAAACAGTTGCTGCTAGGGTTGGAGCGAAGGTAGACACAGGTAGAACCAAGGGGTCCTTTGTTTGCATCATTGGTCATTGGAATTCAGCTGAGCTGAGCAACCATTTCCTGAGAAAGAGAGGCAATACAAATTGGATCTTCCAGATCATCTTTATACTTGGGAGTGAAGAGTCTCCATCCATAAGCGGCACCACGAAACATTGAAGATATCATGAGATTGAGCTGAGGGAGTTCGTCGGCAAGCATTTTTAGCATGGGTATAAGTTTCTATCCAAGAAAGGCTGTCCATCAAGGGTCAACTCGTCTTGGGGAGTGTTTGGATCGAATAGTTTTTCAGGATGGAGAGCAAGATTTTCGCAGAAGGAAGGGATTCGACGATGAAGTGCAATCATATCAAGCTAAGAGCATCTACAAATTTTTTCCTTCAGGAGGAGAACAAATTAAGCCCATGTATGGCCATGGGCATGTAAGACCTTCGACAGCCATTGCACTAAGCTCGCACAGGGTTTTAGTGCACTGGAAGCCTTTCAACGCATTACCTTCAAGATGATTAGCACCTGGTTTTGTTTTTCCATTGGTTATCTCTTCAATAAGCTCTTGGTAGTCATCTCGGTAGACTAGGAGTTTGTTTGCGGATAGGAATGAGATTGGTATCGAGTGTTAGAGATGTCCGGAAAGCATCTAGAAGCTTCAGACGCCGGAATGCCATAGCGTTCCTGTTTGCGAGTGTCATGAAACATCCGGTGTTTTTCCTGATATCCTGTTTCATGGTTTTTGTGACAAAAACAGCGCCCCAGCTAGCTCAGTAAGTTTGACACCACCACGTGGACAGGGAAGCGACGCAGCGAGCAAGTGCCTCAGTATCCGTATGATCCGTGGCGATTTGTATCGCGACGTCAGTAGCTTTGTTGGCCAAGATTAACCGGGGCTTCGATTCCTTCCCTAATCCATGTGTCACACATTTCAACAACACCCATAGCGGGAATGCATTCAGTGCTTTGTGTCCGCCACAGCCAACAAAGAAGAAGAGACAGAGGAAGCCTGGCTTTCAGCTTCTGGAAGCTTATTGAATACCTCTTTCCAATACGCTGTTCGAGAAGGTCAAAGGATATTTGGCCACGCTCAGAATCAGAGCTATCAAGGGTGAGTACATATAGCGTTGATAGCAAAGAAATTACTTACATTTCATCAATAGTCTTGAATAATTTTCCGGCGGCCTTGAGAATTTGAGCATCAGTGATTTTGGATGTTTCGCGTATAATATCCTTTGGTGGTCATATCCCGCATCTCTTCCATTGCAAGGTCTCGATTCACCACATGTTCCTTCTTCTCCCTTGAGAGCCTAAATTTCTTCTTCCCATCTTTAGCATGGTCCATATGTTGAAAACTTTGCTTCCGAAAGTATTCATCCGGATCCATCTTCTGTCTGTCACGCTGCGCAAGGGGGGCTCTCGGAATATGCAGTTTGCAATCTTTACACCAAGCTCCATCGAACCTTCGAATTGTCGCTGAGCAGTGTGATCGAGAGCTGGAGTTACTTCAGCAAAGCGCGTTGTTGTCTTCCAGGTAGAACAATCCAAATCATCAACCCCGGGTTGGTAGGAAGGGACCAAAAGTGTTATGGAACAAGATTCTTGAGTGACCCCGCTGACTGTAAGTACCGTCACTTCCTTTGCCGAAAGCAGGTGCATTTGTGATTTCACGTCCAAGCTGTATCAATCCAAAGATTCCACCTTCCAGGATTACATCGGCTCCCAGTGCGACGGCTCATGACACGAGTAACTTTCACGCCAAAAGCTTCTCCACATGCGCGAATTGCAAGCTCGACATTGCGACATCCAGCGCGTTTCATTTGTCGATATAGTTTCCGGGCTCCAGGGGTGAATATGCCGCTTTTCAGAGGTGACCAAGTAGAGACAGTTTCATGTTGTTTTACTTTGTTGCACGAGTCCTTCAAAGAATTTCTCAAGCGCATGTGCGTATCCCTTTTGTCGAAGGTCACGGATGGTTTCGAGATATTTATCAAGCTGAGATTTGGATGCGTCAAGGCGGGATGTAATATTGCTGAGTTGGAGGGAAGTGGATATATTTGTCAAGCGTAAAGCGTGAATTTCTTCTTCTAGAATTTGAATACGACCCTCTAGAGCAGATACCTCCTTTTGTTCACTCTCCTTCACATTCCTGTTCTCTCTCTCAACCCATTTCACGCGTCTTTTCAACTTCTTTATATCAACTCCGGCACTAGTGGAGATCGAAGTGCAATCCCGCGGTTCTTCTTTGAGGCAATGAGTTTACCCTCCAATTCCTTCTTCTCCTTGCTAAGAGTCCTATTTGCAACAGAGAGTTTTTCCAACTTAGAAGTTACAAGAGTGACGTGGTTTTCGAGGCCCTGGTGAGATTTGGCAGCATGTGCAAGGTGTTCTTCGAGTTCAGCAATCTGGGTATCTTTAGCAATGATTTGAGCAGTTAAGCAAGCAATATTGACTCCATTTCGTGTTCTCCGTGAAGTATTAGTGGCATTAGTGGTATCTGGGAGAGCTGGTTCGAGTTCCTTATTCTCTGAGTTGTGTTTGGAGGCATTCAGAGCCTGTATCCGAGCGATTGTGGCAGCAGATTTTTGTCCTCCCATGGTATATAGCAATAAAAGGGTATATAGAGGATATAGACACTATCCAGCGACGCGAATCGACGCGTCGTTGTAGAGAAAAGGTAACACCTGAGCGTGAGAATAAGTTTTTGACGTGTAGAAATTGGCCGTCCTTAATTCAAGCCGGAAGACAATAAAAACACAGATTTTACGACAGAAAAAGTCGCCGAATGTCCTCTACTTCTATGATTATGAGCCCTTTTCTTAATAAAAAAATTTACTTGTGTCCCTGGAAGTAGTTTCGCTGCAATTTTCACATGTGGCTTGGCCCATATTACTTCAGTAAAAAAAAACAGCTCATAATCAGTGATGAAGAGTATTTATTACGATTTTACAACTACTTATAACAATAAATTCACGACGGGATGGAGAGATTAAATCTAGTACGGGCGCAAATTTAGAGGGACGGACGCTTTGACCGAGCGGTGGCAGTGCTACGCTGCCGTTTTTTTCCACGGGCCGTGCGCACCGCCAATGTCAAGTCTGTTCATGTCCCACTCAACACTAGCTCCAAGGTTGGGAGTGCCGGGTGGAGTGAAAGAGTTAGTATCAGGAAGTTGAGATGAAGCTTCTGGTGCACTGACAGGACCCTGAACTCCACTGGTTGGCTGGAATGTATGAGAACCCTTTGGCTTTTTGGGGCGGAGTTGTGCAACATCATCAAAAATTGCCCATCCAGCCTTTTTAAAAGGCGCACACATGGGTTTTTCATTGACAATGTTTGTCCAGATACTCTCTTCCTCTGGCCCAATATTCATGCCCAATTCATCATCCCAGGTGAGTCCTGAGGTGTTGTTTTTGAGATAAAGGACCGCATCATAGATGTCAAGAAGCTGAACATCGAGAAAAACATAAGTAGCTCTCTGTACACTATATTATAGACATGTACATCCTTGATTTTGTCTTTCACACCCTTGTCCTTCTTTGGCCCTCGTTTGATTATTCTTTGGCTCAAATACTGTGCAGCTTCCTTATACACTGCAGATTTAAACTTATGACCATCACCAGCAGCACTGAGGTGGGGAATAACAATGGTAATGAGCCCAAGAACACATTGTAGAGTCCATTTAGCATTCTTGTCTTTGACATCATCTGGGTTCTCATAAGTATGCTGAGAGTGGCGGGTGATCTCTTTATAGTGTGTACAGCCAAAGCCTTTGTTGGTTTGGCCCATTGCGGACGTCGCAACGTCGAAGTAAAAGAAAGAAAAGATACAATTAAACTACGATACAGTACAATCTACGGCTGCCGCGCCCGGACCGCCTCCCGCTTTCCGCATTTCTATTTCCGCACCAAAACGTGGAAACTGCCGAACGGACTCTAAGTCACCTTCAGTGGAGGGTCATAACGCCACTTTCTATTACTTAGCATGAGCTGCCATGATGGCAAGCCAACAAAAACTCACCTTTGCTCAGAAATTCCAGTCATGGCCAGCTCCAGCAACTCATGATGTTCATCCTCCAACTCCTCTCATCCTCCTACTTGCCAACTTGTCATTGTCTTGTCCCCTCAAATGGCTCCAGCAAGGAGACAACAAAATCCTCATCCAATGTGGTAGCTACACATACTTCCTGGATGTCGGGGAGGCTCAGCGCTGCCTAGATTCCAATACAGCAAAAATCAGCCTGTGTCATCCTCACAAGGCTGTGTATCCCTGTTGCGTATTCATTTTTCACTGAACAAGTCAACAGTGAAATTTTGAAGGTAGACTTCCAACATTCAATCACAAGACAGGTACAATCTACTCCCCAATGCCTACCACAAGGAGAAAATAGTCAGCCTGTCATTTTGGGAACTCTTGGCTTATCCAGTGTCCGGTCAGGACTCAAAGCAACAATCTTTGTATGGCCAACTACTTCTACACACTGCTACACAGTGCCGAGAGAGGTTTTACAATAAATGACAGACCTAGAGAGGAAAAGGGGAATAATTTTCTTCAGAAAGGTCCCAGCACTTCAACCGATCACTCACCTACTACTTCTACTCTGGAAAAAAATCACATCCTGTGCTTTGGCTCTAGTCCCGATGCTTCCCCGGGTATCCATTCCATTCCGATGTCCTCAACCTCTTCCATGCCAAACTTGGTCCAGAACTCAGATTCCATGCCAGGAATGGTTATGAAGTAAGAGAAGGAAGTTGGTCCTAGCAAGGACCGGTGGGATTGGGTCCTCCTTGAGAGTAAGTAAGAAAAGATGAATGGGAGGACTTAACTAGACTATTCTGTGTCCGCTTGCAGTACAGCATGTTGTTGCCTATGATGTCATGTCAATCCGGAACTGGTAGTCTTCCGATGTAGCTTACTGATCTACTTCCCAAGCTACTTACTAATACTTACAGGCCCGGCAGACAGCTCGTAGAGTACCTGTACTGTAGTATATAACTTGTCAGGTATGAACTTTGAAGGCCAAGCAGTATAAAGCAATAGAGCATATAGAGTGGATGCCTCAAGGCTCCGAGTCCCCACAGCGCCGGTGTAAAGTCACATGACTCTGGAAAGACAGCCATGCGCTCCAACTGGACCAAAAGGCCACAATATCAGGTCTGACCTGATATGCTTTCCAGACTATATAAATGGTTCACTTCTTGACAGCCAGATACCTATGACACAGTATTCACGATCCATTTTCACTAACGGAATAGTTGAATGATTGGAAACAGAGAGAAGTCCTCAGATTTCTGTACCTACAAGTAATTATACAGGCCGCCGCACGTACTCTCACGCTACCTGACTTGTACATGTGTACATAATAAAATTAATTGATGTTACAAGTGTTGAAGGTGGACCGCCGGTCCGACGGTTGCTGTTTCAGGTCTCAGCTGCCCCCCAGTCATGTTACCTGCCGCCCCGTACTTCACCGTATTTGTTCCTGATTGACCTATATATATTAGCTACCGTACTTAGAATAAAGGGATGGTTTGCGCCCCCCGTTTCAGTGCCCCGTAAATTCCTCAGATAGAGTTATTGACTTCTATCCTATCAAAGCCTATCGCTCACAACAAGAAAGATAGTCTGAGAGAGATTGAAATACCTTTGGGTAGACTAGTCTAAGGCTTTTGTAGGATACTGCGGGCAAGCCGCCGCAATACAGATGTCAAAAAAACTCTCCCACCTATGACCATCAGTGGGGACAGAGGTAGTCGACCTCAACACTTCAGGCAACCTCACTTTGGGACCTCTTGGACAGGCACTAGCGTTACAATTTCCTGTCTAAGGGGTCCCAGATTTCCCGGGCATTTCCATGATGGAAATTTCCATAAAAGCAGCCTAAAAAGCCTGCTTCTACATAGATATCCTGCTCTGTAAGAGTGTATATAGTATCTTTACATATATAAGAGGTCCCTGAAGCGAGATTATAGCAATAGCTGTGGTCAAAGCTGTTTTATTACCATATTTAGAATGCCAGCAAAGCGGCCTAAAAGCTTGTTTATGCATGGGCATTCTACCTAATAACAGTCTATACAGTGTTTATAGATGTACAGTAGATACCTAAAGCGAAATTGAAGCAGATATATGGTGTAATAGTAGCACTGCTTTGATATTTGGGGTACCAGGGGATATTATGGAATTGTAGATCAATCGGTCATAGTAATGGTCTCGTAGATTCTATTTTTTTGTGAGGATTGGCTAAATTACGTTGGCTCTACTTTGACATCAGTCAAGCTTTACTCATGGGCTAAGGTCACAGGTGACTATATACCAGGAAATTTACTAGTAGTGCACTACTCAGGCCCTTAAAAATCAATATTCAGGAGCACCCATGCATGAGCTTTAGACTCAATCCTGGCCCAAGGTCAAGACCCAGGGCCAGGGGTCAGCAAAATCCTGACCCTGGCCCTTGACCCTCTTTGACCCTCTGCAAGGGCCGGGTCGGGTCGGGTCAACCCTAGCTGGGTCGGGCCGGGTCGAGGGTCACTGACCCAGCCCTCCCCATCACTAGTCAAAATGATTGTCTTAAATTTGGGCACTCTAAATGATTGTCTTAATTTAGGGACTCTATTTGATTGTTTGATCAAGGCAATCCAAATGATTGTCTTAATTGGGCACTCTAAATGATTGTCCTTAAACAGTAGGCAATCCAAAAAATTGTCTCAATTTTGAACATTCTAAATGATTGTTTGCTTCAAGACAATCAAAATGCGTGTTTGGCAAGAAAACATCTATATGATTGTTTTTTCAAAAAATGATTGTCTCAGACAATCAAATTAAGTGTTTTTCCTTCCCGTAGTGGTCTATCTAAGGTGTTTCAAACTTGGTTTAAAATTTTTGAAGCTTAGGCTAAATAGAAATTCGTCCCTGGCACTGCGGCCATTGCATGTCCCAAGTGCATCCAAGCATCTGGCCATGTGTCCTGGCCGACAGTCCGAGACACTGACAAGGTCGTGCAGCCTAGGCCGGAACGGAAGCGGAGCGGACGTAGGGGCCGAAAGGCAAGATCAGGATCGTGGGAATAATATCCGGAAACGGTGGGACTTCGATGAAGCTATTAGCAACACCACCAAGGTTGTCCCAGAAGGAAAGGAAGTAAAGTGCAAGAAATCACTGAGGTCGGACCAAGGTATGAGCATGAGAATGGTCCGAGATATGTCCGAGGTAAGGACCAAGCCGAGTCGGCCGGTATTGGACAGAACGGCGAGAATAAAGAACAAAGAAAAGGACTTAAAGGAAAGCTTGGAAAAGTATGATAACTTGTAACTCGTGTAATTTGTGATTTTTGGCCAAGGAATGATAGCACAAAGTACCTAGCTTATATACAAGTGACCTAATTGTTAAATAAAGACAATAAAGCCGGACCAAGGTAGTGCCAAGGCCGGAACAAGGTGGAATCAATACAAATGATAAAACAATAAGCAATAGAATAGAAAAGACAAAAGAGATGAACGTTGGCACACTGCGGACCGCTGTGGGAAAGGAATGAGTACCGAAGGAGTCCACCGATATATCGGGCCGAAGGTACGGCCAATAAAGGTGTCGGAAATGTGAGTGCCAAAGTAGGAGTGAATTTGTGAAGTCCAAAGGTATATCGGAAGGGATAAAATAGAGAATGGAGTTTCGGAGCCGCCAGAGGTTGTGGAGCCTATCGGAGCTGTGAGAGACCGTGAGAAAAGGTGAGGGAGTCGCCGAGAGTCTCGGAATGAGTCGGAACATCTCGGAATAATGATGGAAAGGCATGAACGTAACAGACACGTGACTAGCCTGAATTTGTCAAGATGGCCCAGGCCAGTGACTTATATGGGTTTTGTGCCCATCCCATGGCACTTGGCATCTGAAATTTCTGATTCAATCATTGGTGGGACAATGCAACACACTTCAGTAAGGTGAGTAGGCTGTCAACCATTTGTTAACTAACTGGCTGTTTCTACAGATCATGTCATGGATTCCTATTCATTTGCCAAGTCTTAGATTTTATTTTATCCAAAGCATTGATAATGTTTACTAGTATGAGTCTGTACCCCACTAATTATGTGTGGACCAGCAATTTGCCCAGTTATCCCCAAAAAACTATATTTCTGAATGAGATATGATTATAACCTTGCACTGAAATAATGACCAAAGACTCATCAGCGACTAGATTTTTCCTGTACTTCTCAGGAATCCAGAACATGTGAGCATGCACAGTGGGAAAATCAATCCACCCATCTGTATTTAATGTCCACGTGGAAACTAGAAACCACGAGGTAAGGAGAAAACATTATAGAAAAGAAAAAGGCACATACAGAGAGGAAACAAAGATAAGGGGTAATGGGGTCCATAATCAACCTTGGCTCTCTCAGGTGAGAATGCCACAGAATGGACAATGCCCCCAAATGCCTTTCCAAAATGCACAACCCATAATCTTATCGTCTCATCATGAGAGCCAGAAACAATTTTGTCTCCATTGGGAGAGAATGCCACAGACGAGACTATACCAGTGTGGCCCTGAAGTGGCTTACCTTATTGCTCCATCAGGAGAGAATGACACAGCCCAGATCCAGTCTGTATGGCCCTGGAATGGCTCACCAATGGCCTCGCCAGTTTGAGTTTTCCATAATCTTATTGTTTTGTCAGAGGATCCTGACACAATTCTTTTGCCATCAGGAGAGAATGCTACAGACCAAACCCACTCTGTATGACCCTGGAAAGGACCATCAATGGCCTCTCCAGTTTGCACATTCCACAATCTTATTGTCTTATCATGAGATCCAGAAGCAATCTTTTCTCCATCAGGAGAGAATGCCACAGATGAAACCATACCAGTATGGCCTTGCAATGGCTCACCAATTGCCTTTCCAGTTTGAGCATTCCACAAGCTTATTGTCATATCTTGAGATCCAGAAACAATTATTGCTCCATCGGGAGAGAATGCGACAGACAAGACCATGCCACTATGGCCCTGGAACGGCTCACCAATAGCCTCTCCAGTTTGCACATTCCACAATCTTACTGTCTCATCATCAGATCCAGAAATAATCCTTCCTCCACTAGAAGAGAATGCCACAGACCAGACTCTACCACTATGGCCCTGGAATCGCTCACTGATGGCCTCGCCAGTCTGGACATTCCACAATCTTATTGTCTCATCATAAGAGCCAGAAACAATCTTTTCTCCATTTGGAAAAAATGCCACAGATGAGACTGTACCAGTATGGCCCTGGAATGGCTCACCAATGGACTCTCCAGTTTGAGCATTCCACAATCTTATTGTCTCATCATCAGATCCAGAAATAATTCTTTTTCCATCGGGAGAGGATGCCACAAACCAGACCATATCAGTATGGCCCTGGAATGGCCCACCAATGGCCTCTCCAGTTTGAGCATTCCATACTCTTATTATCTCATCATCGGATCCAGAAACAATTCTTTCTCCATCAGGAGAGAATGCCACCGAGTTGACCTCTTTGGTATGGCCCTGGAATGGTTCACCAATGGCCTCTCCAGTTTGAACATTCCACAATCTTACTGTCTTGTCCTGAGATCCAGAAAACAACTATTTTCCCATCAAGAGAGAATGCCACAGACCAGACTGTACCAGTATGGCCCTCAAATGGCTTCTCAATGGCCTCTCCAGTTTGAACACTCCAGAATCTTATTGTCTTGTCAGATGATCCGGAAATTTTTTCCCCACCAGGAGAGAATGCCACGGACCACACCCAGTCTGTATGGCCCTGGAATGGCCCACCAATGGCCTCTCCAGTTTGAGCCTTCCATAATCTTATTGTCTTATCATCAGATCCTGAAATAATTTTTTCTCCATCAGGAGAGAATGCCACAGCGTTGACCTCTTCGGTATGACCATGGAATGGCTCACCAAGTGCCTCACCAGTTTGAGCATTCCACAATCTTACTGTCTTGTCAGAACATGCCGAAACAATTGTTCTTCCATTGGGTGAAATGCTGACCGCCAATACTCTTGATTCTGTCTTCCATTTTCCAACCTGTGAGCCTACTCTTTTATTTTGTACTTTCAGTGTACCTTTTAATCTTCCCAAGATTTTCAGTGTGTCAGCCCAGAAAGGCAGAATGCTCAAGTACAAGTGTGGTGTCATGCCACTGACACTACTAAAAGTAAAAGTTTCCACTATTTCCTTGACACTGCTTATGTCTTTCAGAATCATCTTAAATGCTCCACTCCTCAATACATTTCCACTTGAATGCAGAATCTGCATACATATGTCCCAGTTCCTTTTCTCATCATACTCATACTTATTGGTGGCCCCAAGCAAACTCATTACTTCAATCCAATATATGACTTTTTCACTCAAAAACCCTTTCAGATTTCTAATAACTGTGTCATCCAAAGCTGATTGTCCTAGATGATATCCCCAATATCTACAACAATAGTGCAAAGTATCATCAACTGCATCCGAAATTCTATCTTGAATATTGGGAACATCCTTGTCAGGTATAAAGGATGATGGCAGGTCAGCCATATTGAATCTCAGTTCTTGCATAACTGTAAAGCATGCATCACTCAGCAATGTGTGGTGCTGCATTGCATCACAGTAGTGCTCCTTAGCACGGCTCTGACTGGATATATATCTGCAAAGGAAGCATGAAATATATAGATAGCTTGTTCCTGTTTAGCTATATAAAGGACAGATTCCAAATTTGATATAGTCTCCTCTACAAGTGCCAATTCACAATGCAATAATTTGGCGATCACTTTACAAGGGACTGGCTGTCCAACTGTGATTGCTGTGTGCAATACTCTCAGATACAGTACATGCATATCATATGAAACTTCATCTGAACTAGGAATAGCATGATCGACAACCACGTCATACAGCTCATCCAGACCCTTGGTCTGACTTGGGTCAGGGGATTCTGCAAGGCTGAGAGCCCATGCTAGTCTTTGTTTAACTAGTCCTGGTCTAGCAGTGATCCATTTCACCATTGTCGCAGCATAAATGAATAATTTACCAGATCTTTTAGCTAATGCCTTTATATTGTTTTCTGAAATAATTGGTATTTCTTCAAGCTTTTTGTGGAGAAAAAGGATGATATCACTCTCCACCACATCCATCTCCACATTATGCAGTAAATACCTTGAAATTTGCAGATTCTGAAGTGGACTGGTGAAGTATTCCGCGACATTTTTCTCTGGCCTGCTTGTCAAGAAGAATTTCAGCCCAGGCAGATAATCTCTTGTAATAGCTGAGATCAAGGCTTCCAAAACAACATTGACCCCAGTGCACTCATCCAATGCATCAATAACCACTACAGCGCCTATAAAGCCTAACATGTCTGATCTGACAACTCTCTTCCATGGCTTGATAATAAAATCAATCTGCACATTAGGAGGTTTTGTAGCCAGGTCTGGATTCTCCTTTAGCTCTTCTTTCAGAGCCTCATCAAAAATAGGAGACAACCGTGAGAGCTGATAAGCAATGGTTGGAATGATCCTTTGGTACTTGCTACAGCTGGGAATCTGTCTGGAACAGAAGAATGTTCCTGCTAGTAGCTCCTTTTCTGTAAGCATCTCACAGACTGATTTTGCAATAGTACTTTTTCCCTGTTCCAGCCATACCGCAGAGCCAGTATCCTTGCACACCCATGCTCTGTGGTTGGTCAATCCATTCCCCAATCTTTTTCAAAATCTCAACCCGGGTGCCTGGGGTGCAAGATGATTTAGCGTGCTCTATGCCATTATCTGCATCATAAAATGCTTCTGCAGAGTATTGTAGCTTGTTCGTGAGCATTTCCTAGATACCGTTCAGTCATTCTCTTTTTGAAATGAGAATATATATATTGTACCTTATAGCCTTCACTTTCATTTTCTGAAAAATTGTATGTTAATATTGGGACAACAAGGAACAAGCAGACTTCAAGTTGCATACTGTAGTAGTTTCCGTGAATGTTCAGGAACTCGCCTCCCTGGATTTGAAAATTCTGAGCTTGTTGAAACATCAATCGTGCAGCAATTAATATTGTTATCAGTACGCTTTCTGATGCGGGTCTTTTTGTGTTTATCCAGACTTTATCTCGAAAGGAATATAATCAGTTTCAGCATAAAGCACACAGTCAAATTCATGTTTACCTCAAATGTCAAAGGCAAGGCAAAGCGAAAGGATGGGGATCCGGAAAGGAACGATTTAATGAGACGCCTGTTTATATACCAAGATCGCATTGATCTCATGATCATCCATCAACATCAATCCGCCAGTGTCTGTACCTTTCTTCCTTGTGCCGTGTAATATATCCTTCCTCCCACTTCCATCACGCTCTCTCTTCATCTGATGCCCACTTGATCTCCCTCAATACTTTCGGTACTCATTGCGAAACCTGTCACAAACCTGTCGCAAACATGACAGCCGAAGAACAGAAACTTGAAGGGAGGCGACCCAAAGCGGGTTGTATAGTTAGTGCTATCGACTGGGTTGTCTTGTAGGATGTAAACAAGAATGTAAATGCGTTGTCGTTAGGATATCGATGCACATTTGGAGCCGCTGAGGTAGCGAGGAAGAAAATGGGCCGAGGATCGGCCCATCCGACTTGGTGATCTGACGACTAACTTCAGCTATGTTCTTGTCGATCCCTACCCTACCCCTGGTTCAGTGAATTCGCCCGTACCTTTGGCCTAACTGAACTCAACAGTTGCACCTCTTTGTATTAATGTGCTAGTGCAAAAATAAGTCTATACAAGGAATTACTATTCATCCAAATATTTGGAAAAGCTTGTTCGTTCAAGTTACCTCCATCAAATAACCCTCATACAGCTCAGAGCCAAGTCACGTATCCAATCGAAAATTCAATCATCACACATAACTATCTCGCACTGAACATATACACATGTAACAATGATAGTAAGTCACGGTATGAAATACAACGAATAGAGGAGATAATGTTGAAGCTCGTAAACGGCTTAGACTAAGCCACGAATCCTCACGCTATCATCTCCGAACTGAGTCTTGCCCAAGTTCATTTACTTCCACCTCACTATTCTTGTTGCCACTCAATTATGCTCCTGCGCCTCGTCTGGACGGAAGCAGAACATCCATGCACGACCATTCCCGTCAATACCTGATGGATATTATGTTCCCTTCATTCGTCGAGCACTTGACACCCACGCGGTCACCATTTTTCCTGATCCAGTCGGAAGCAAGGAAGACATGAGTGGGATGCGCTAGTTCAGTCGCAGCGAAGGTACGTACGAGGCATAGGAGATGCTTGTTTCTGCTATACAGTTCCGGAAAAGATCGAGGGACGGATTCGGGAGGTCTTCAGTAGGCCAATGGAAGATGACCTAGGGAAGGAAGTATGGTTGGTATTTGTATCTATTCATAACAGTAATAGAGGGTGATCGATAAAGAGTGTAGAAAATCGCGATAGCAAAAGAAAGAAAGGAAACGCGGGACAGTAAGGAGTGTAAGCGCCAAATGGACAAGTGATACCGGATGAAGTGAAAACGGAAACGAGGAACTGGAAGGAAGGAAGTTTCTGGAGTGTGGGACCCGGACGTAGTACAATGGAAATGAGCCCAGTGAACGAACGAGCCGAAATCGGTGAGAGTGAGAGCAGTGCAAGTACAACGAACGAATATTAAAAAAGAGAAAAATCAAAACAGAACTGGAACTTACCAGACTCGTCGTTGTCCGCCTGTTGCGCACCTTCAAACGGGAGAATGTCCCCAGGTCCCTCTAGTGTAAGCATCAACGTTCAACGTCAACCTCTGATCTGAACCAATTTCAAAACCTCCCCAGATGCAGCAGCAGAACACGCCGGAATCGGATTCGTGACGGCACTCACTCGGTAATCCACTCCATGGGCTTGGAAGAAAATGTTGGCATTTTAGGATGCGCTGCACTGAGTGTAACTGTGGTTTGCGAGCGGAATGATATTAGGCAGAAGTTGTTTGAGCTCGTCGGGAAAAGTTGGGTTTGTGCAGGGATCGATGAGACTTCCGCTGTTGCCTATCTAAGGAATATCGCGGTCAATTCTTGAAAGACAAAAAAAACAAAAAGGAATCTATCAGAAGAAAGACGGAAGGGTATGAACAAACAAGGAATATCAATGAAGTGGGAAACGAGAAGCGACCAACCCCCGGGCCCCAACGGTTAAGACTCTGTATAACAACCTGACTGAATATGAGGGCGGCAAATGAAGATAAGAACGCGAAAGTAAACAGCGAATAGTACCAAAAACAGAGAGAGAATGAAAAGTGAACCGGATTTACTCAGCTTCGAGGGACTTTACTTATCAACAGTCCGTGCGCGTGAGATCTAGAATCCCGAGGATACAAGCACGATTACCAGCACCGATAGAAACAAGAAAGGGAGAACGGCTTTTTGCCCACAAACCGGCCAGAGACGCGACTTGGAGCTCTGGAGCTCGGAGAACAAGATATATCCATAGAAGTCTTCTATAGGATAAATGTGGTGATGCGCTCGAAGGAATATCAGCGGTTGACACAAAGAGAAGCTGGTTTTTTTTTGCAGAACTAGCTGCTCCTTGAAAAATGGATCCAGAAAAAAACAAGAATCGCGTGTGATAGGCGCTAACAAGCCACGCAGAACTTGTTAGCGCCAGCCTTGTGCCAAGCCATCGATCATGCCTTCATCCAACGCCTTGGGCGAACGAGCCCGTCTGATAGAATTCCTACCTCCGACTCAAGAGTCAATATTTCCGTTCACCAAAACCACTCGGAGGAGAAACAGCAAGATGCAGAGTTCTGGGCATTACAAAATGAAATTGCAGGTACGGCGCGTTTTCAATCATGTATGTTTTCTTAGCTCGGGAATGTGACTCACCACCAAAAAATCGGTCGCGCTCGGATGGCCTTCAGTAAAACTGGCGCCAGCGAAATTACGCTCATTAGATAATATACAGGGATGGGCAAAAGCTCGCAGCAATAACTCTTTCCGACGATGAACACATCGACAAAGCTATCTATGCATTCCAACTCAAGCGCTCATCGACATCCTCCAACCACCATTCCCTTCCAGCCTCATCAAAATTCGTACACATTCCATCGAACTCAGTATGTTTCAGTGATTGCCCAGACGAGGTTGTGCTACAGAATGCGAAAATGACAGTGAGAGAGATGTACGCGAAATAGAGCGACAAGATCCAGATTGATACCACTCACCTTGTGTCTGCTACACCTGCTGCTACTCACAATGGTGCTCATGCAACCAGCAGTGCCGATGCTGCTCGTGGAGTCGAGTATCTATATCAGCGCTCAGCGGGCGTTGTCATTGAGTATCCCCACTTTTCCGACAGCCTCAAACCTCTTCTATCTATTACACCCGGATGCCAGCAGTTCGAGAACGACAATTACGTGCAACGCATCCTACAGATCGGACAATCGTACATCGATATTCCATTTTCGGCAACGGACGCTATTCGGGACACTCACCAGTCGATACTAGACTTCCGTGAACGCGCGAACGATTAAATGTCTGCCTCGCTTCGCCTACTGCTTATCCAAATGCCATGATATTTTCCTCTTCTTGCCGTTGGTCCGATTTCGAAGACTCTTCGCAATGGTTCAACGTTCAAGCCCAGTAAGAAGCGTCTACTGCGAACTCGTGACTAAGTATTGCGTTTCATGAGTACCAGCTATGGCGCTGATGAGTGTGATATCAGTCCTGGCCAGGCCAGGCCAGGCAGCTTTGCGACGCATACATGACCGCAGGTATCTTTCCAAAAGTATAGGTACCCGAGAAGTGACTACCGCTTTCTCATCTGGTAAACTCATAGAAGTTGCTTTGATTATAATTGCTCACACAGAAGTAGCTTGAAGGCGGTGGTGGTGTTGTGAGTCTTCGCTGATTCGAATGGAGATCTATAGACACCACCTTCTCGAGAAGGAGGGAAGAGAGTGGCAAACTGAATGAGAGTGACACACAATCTGTCATGCGGCAGGTGTGACAGGGTCGGTCTGGGTTGTGAAAGGCGCTGTCCCGCCTCATGCCAGCTGAACTCTCGTCAAGTGTTCATCATATCTCTCATCATTAATGCTTTAGATGAACTGTTGCCACGTACTTTGCCAAATTATCCTACAAGTGTTGATGTTTCAAGTCGATTCCGAGTCGAAACCGAGTTGTTCCGAAATAAGCGCTGCATTATTCAGGCGCTTCAATCAATTTTTACTTTCGTCTTGTAACGCCCACATCTCCAGTGATCATGAAGCAGATCGTCTGAAAAGCGCCTGAGTACCCGGCCTTGATGTACATAATCGAAGCAGTAAAGATCGGACTTTTCGGGTACGCTCATCTGTCTGTGTTCTCTAGTCATCCCTGGACTAATATCTATCTCTTCCAGACCTGACGTCTTTGCCCCTTGATCAGCCTATATTTGTTTCATGGAGCCAGCCTGCTGGTACAAAATCAGTTTACATTCCCTGCATTCCCTTTGCCTTCTGCTCGATTTATGCATACGCACTTCTGTCACTGCTGTTGGAACCATAACTAAAGTTCCGGAATGCCGCCGGGACTTACTAGTCGAGTGGTTGGCCCTCTCGAAGTGCTACGAGTTTGGTATATCTGGTATGTAACCCACTTGTCTGGGGTCGTGCAATGATACACCGATGCGCGCCCTTCCTTTGATAACTAGTATGTACATCGATTTACGTTTCCGTTGCAACCGGGCTTGCTTAGTACCGCTGTGACAGCCTGTGAGAAAGGAAACAATGTCAATTCAAGAAATGGATACGAGGCATACCAGGGCGTACCCCAGGTAAGATTCGGCTATGACTATGCCGGTAGATCTTTCAAGATGTTATTCCCGACCATCATATCAAGTCCCGGGAAGAATCAGCAATAGGCTAACGCTCTTGAGCTCTCGTTAATGTTTGATGGGCCCAGCCTCAAACATCCCGCCAATGGCAAGCCTCCTATGTCCGATAAGTACCTTGAGGAAGCACTTCTCGTTACATTCAGCGGCTTTATTTGGAGACAATATCGACTGATGCCGCTGGTGCTCTTAGACTTGTAGGATCAGGGGTGAGTCAACTAATATCAAGGATATGGGACAGAGGAGCAAAAGTCAGCATCGCAGCAACTGAAGACAGGATTATAGCTTCCGGTAAGTTCTTCATTGTGGTCATGTTCTTTGCTTGTCGGTTTTTTCCTCTACTCTTAGTGTCCTACTTTCTTATTAACAATGTTCTACTAGTTTTCTCCCTTTGGATGACATGCTGGCTATAACTAGTTAATGTGCCTCAATGGGCATGGTGCTACATCATACTGTTGCCATTTCTAGCGTCCTTGTTTGCTATGCATGGTCAGAGATGGGAGCCTACGTTCAAGGTACGGTCAGTTCTCATAATCGCGTTGGCAATTCAGGAGTGATTCAGAAGGCCAGAATCGTCTCAGACTTACGATTGAACTCTGACCAAGCGCCGGGTTTCATTCAGGTCTGAGTCAGTATAAGGTGAAACGCTTCCAGGAGGCACTTCACCGAGGCGATTCTGGTGAATTAAGCATGGTGGATTGCCTCCAAAAAGTGATTCACTTGTCCGCGATTCAGATTGCAATGCAGTAGCTGAATCAAACTTGAATTTAAGAATTGACCGTACCTAATAACGAGATGTTCAAGGCAAGTAACAATTTTAGTTGTCTACACGTTGATCATTATTGCGGCTGAACCACCAGGGATTTTCCTGCAAGGAAAATCTTCGGATTGTGATGTCATTAGTACAAATGTACAGATGTTCCCTAAAACAAACATTCCAGTTGTATGGAGCTGAAATAAATCCCATTCCAGCATTCGGAGGTTTCCAAATGGAAATTTGAATAATTCATCAGCGACTGACTGGTGAGTTTTTCAATCAACTCCCCATTTTGCTCTGGATACCCATCATTGTTCTGCGGCTCTGCAGAGCCTCTGTACTACTTAGCCTTGTTTCTTTCCTGACGCAGTAGGTTGCTTTCATCAACTCGTATCATATTATCCGATAAAATCAAAATGTGTCAATATCCCTATATCTTTCAGAACAAGTGCTCAAGGAAACTGGATCATCTGGCTTTGTGCTATGCCTCCAGGCTGTGGGTCGTTTGGAGCATTCAAGTTTGACATGATAGCGGCGGAGCGGGGGATGCCGAGTATACCGCACTCGATCGTAATTTTTTTGCCAAGCAGTTGCTTAAAGGACAAAATATCAAGGTCCTGTCAAGGGAGTGACAATATTTTGATGCACAGACTTGAATTTGCCTCAATCGGACATTCAGCCCATGCGCGTTAGGCAGATGAGTATAAGGGTTGGTTCATCAAGATGCAGTACTTGAATCAATGTTTCCTGAACAAGAAATTAGGTGACGTCTTAAAAACCAAAAAAGGAATTATTGCATTGCAGCACAAATTTTGAAGCTCAAAAGCATGTTCCGTAACGAATCTGGTATGGGATATTCAGTCTTCTCTTGTCTTTCCTCCATAGTATAAATTGGTTAGACCCTTGTTTTTTTGCCACTTTACATCGACTGCCCCACCTCTACCTGCCAGTTCCAAAGACTATGGGTACATCCCTTAGCACCGTGAATGTCCCCAACTGGCAAGCGGCATGTGCCTCAAAGTTCAATTGCACGTCTGACGGTCTAGTCAATATCCTCGGCGAGCCCATTTTTCCTACATGCTTTGCCAATGGTAGCCTTTCCGCTGACGTCTGGGGCATATCAGCTAGAGCTTGCCAGCAAAACTGCGGTAGTAGTGTACTCAGACAAGTAAGTACAGCACCATATTTCGACGGAGTCACTTTTAACGTACGGAAAGAGCATAGACTTCACTTCCTCTGCAATTACCATCACAACTTGGCTGCTACCGTGGCTTTCCCTCATAGCCCAGCTACCCTTTGAGGCCAACGGTTCTATGGATTTAATCAGTGCCTGCTTGTCTATCGGAAGTCCGGCATTGGCTGCCTACTCCATTGCACTCACGGCTTTCAATCAACGTTATATTGTCAACGCATTCCAACACATCAAAGAAATGGCCCAGAGTAATTCACGTTGCTATTATATGATTAAAAGGATCGACGCCGCCGCATTTATCCTGCAGGAGACACAGCAATGCCCTATGCGTGCCGATCAGCGGGGGGGTAAACTAGCCAGTCTCATCATTTTGGATGAAGAAAATGGCCAGGAAAAATTTTGGATAACTGCGGAGAAAGACCTTCGCAACACACGCCGTGGTTTTACTCGGTCATTCCTTGCGCAAGGTACGTATCTGATGAGTACATGTTCATTGTTTTGAAACTAAGATATCAGCTCGCAGTTTTATTGGCCTTTTTGGCCTACCTGATTTCATTTATGGCGGCCGTCCAAGAGTCGCTTGGAAACCCTGACGTTGGTCTTCAATTTGCATCCAGTACTGTCTGGAGTTGGATGTACGGTTTTCCTCTTCGCCGCATGTATTAATGGGTAACTCATCACATAATTGCAGGTTCCCTATTGTCTTTGGGCAAGTTCTCTCTCACACAGCTCTGTTCGTGGGCTTATACATTCCAGTTATATTCATGTAGGATCACAGTGCAAGATCGGAAACATTAAGAAGGCTCTGACGGACCACAAATTCATTTCCGAATCATGCATTGCCGGGAATGCTGGGTATGTGGCTCAGACAGCCCTCCGCCCAAGTGCTGACTTGGTGGTTTGTACCGATATGGGAAGTAGGGATATTAGCCCAAACACGTCTATTCCGCTTCTACCCCTCCACTGCCACCATGCATCTACGGATCATCTACAGGAGCCTTCTTTAAGCACGACTCAAGTAGACATTACGGTGGACCCAGCGTCACAGTGGCCCTCTCCAACCATAAGTATGGGCAGCATGCAGAATGTAGATCCATATTCACGTTCCAGCACCATCCCATCTAAACAGCCTGGAACTTTACCTGCTGCACCCGAGCTTGTGCCTTCTCCATTTTCTCCTCCGAGGTGGTGGGGTTTTGAGGTGCAGGGCGATGAAAAGACAGAGGGTCCGGTCTACAACTATGCCCGTATCCTCACCTGGTTCACATTTTCTGGGCATGTACAAGTAGGATTTGAAAATGCAATCACCAGCCTCAAATCAACGATGGTTCAACCAGTAACGACGTGCGATTCTACTCCCCAATGTCGTTTAGAACCAGACCTCAAAGCCTTTCTGCCATTATCTGCTCTCCATCAGCATCCCCACGTGATTCACTCCATGATTAAAGCTGCCTTTGTTGCGCTACTTCTCCAATGGGGTACCACTGGAGCTGCTATTTTTGTGGCATACAGAACGCCGGCTATTGGACTTGGGTGCCGTTCAGGAAGTTATCTTCTGTATGGAATTGCTGCCACCATCTCCTGGCTTATGCTTGTCTTTTCCAACCTTGTCTCGCATGAAATCATGCAGAGACTAGAGGTTCAAGATGAACGAAGCACACATAGTCTGAGCGCACTGGCAGTTATTACGCGGCTCACAGGCAAGGCTATTGCTGTAGCCAATGCAGCTTGGCTCATCACATCTAGTATAATGGAGGATATTGGATCATTTCAAACCTGTTGGTGTCAGGCGGATGTCTTGCAATTTCACAAGCATGGATGGACAGTAGTCTTCAAGAGCGCGTCTGATCTTAAAAATGTTGCTGGAGGAATCTGGATAGGAGGATTTGTATGGTCCATGACGATATGCATCACCATTGCAGTTATCTTTGCATCCCAGTTTAATGCAAAAAAGGAAGACTTCTGAATCTTAATTAAGATATCAATATCATTTACCATACTTATATTTACTGCTTATCACTGTTTTAATTTCTTGTTGTACTCAGAACCAACTTACATTTAGAAATGACTAGAAATAAACATATTACTCCTGGGGTTCTTGTTCCAATTAGAAATGTCCACGAGTCCAGGTCTTCACAAGTACTTGCAGATATCACTCGTGGGAAAACCCGCAAGTATCTGACTTGCGGATCCGGATCCCTGTTTCTCACGGGTCTTGTGTGGGTCACACTGTCACAGGTCAGACCTGGGGAAATTTTGGTTGACTTGCAAGTATGTAAGGCCTCTAGGCAGTGCTTAAATCAAACAAAAGAACACAACAAGCTTTATAGCATGTAGTGTACCAATGTAAAGAAAGACTTCCTTATGTAAGTCATACAGTAGATAGTATATACAAAATGAATAAATTGTAATATAAAAGAAAATTGAATGGCGACACAGCGCCTTAGTACAAGTAACAGCGTAGCCGTTACCCCTCCCCACAGGACAAGCTTTTGCAGAAGCGAGGCAATGATAGAGATGGATATGAGACTCCAGCATTGGCATAACACTGGGAGTCTCAAAGGTTGGCTTGACCTTTGAGACTCACGTCTCATTCATCTGCTGAACACCTTCAGCGGACATAGGTGCTGCTTCAGAGGAAGGAGTGATGGTTGGTGCGGGGGCAGCACCTGCGGGATTTGTTGCCACAGTGAAGGTGATGTTCAAAACCAATGATGTTGTCATTGCAGTGGATAAAGTAGGGGCTCCCATATGACTAGACAATGCTGTGGGTTGTGCAGTGTTGTTGTGTTCAGAACTTGTGTGGGACCAGGACCAAGTCCTGTCCTGAAGTTCCAGTAATCCTCAATGTCCACCGCTTTCACAGATACAACTGGTGCCGCAAGTAGACCTCTATGGTTTCCTCAGGATTGTTCTGGCCCAATGTTATGGACTGTAAAGTCCTCATCTTAACATAGCTCGTTGGGGTCTTAGTGCAAGGGATCCCTTCCCTCATAAATCCTTCCCTCAAGTAACATGTTGGCTTAGTACTTATCCCGCTTTGATATGTCTGTCATGCCCCATCCTCAATTCTACTTCTGCTCGACCCAATTCCGACAAATATAGCTTCCGCCATCAATCCTGACAAATGGCTTATACTGCCTTACCATGTGCCAACCATTACTTCTGCTAGACCCAATTCCAACAAATATAGCTTCCGCCATCAATCCCGACAAATGGCTTATACTGCCTTACCATGTGCCAACCATTAATTCCCCAGTCATAACGATAGCTCCCTAATACGCCCTCCAATTGTGCACATAACGCATAACTCCATTATTCCCTTCCATCTACTCACCTTGTTCCATTTTGAATCTTCTCCTTGTATTCTACCTGCTTCCACTACTCCTTGTATTTTCTTCCCTTTCATCCTACCTACTTGCCTAGTTATTCTTTACGACCCTATTATTCCTGAACACTTAAATACTCACTCGATACTTCCAATACGGTAGATTTGCTATATTGAAACAACCCCCCAGTTACCAACTCATTTCTCAACTTATCAGTTTCTTCTACTCAGTTTCTTCACTACATTGTTTTCTTCACTCTGCAATATACTCTCTTTGATTCCGATTCATTGCGCTCTGTCAAGTCAGCTTCCGCTCAACTTTCCGCTGCCAATATCTCACCTTCAGAAATCAATTTCCTTCCTTGGCTTACTCATACAGTTCATTCTATCACTCTTCCGGATTCCGCTTGTACATTCTACATTGTCATTATTCCAAGATCGAGTACACTATCTACAAATCATTCTGACAGAACCTTCCGTCGCCTCTATTCAAGATAGTCACTTATATTCTGTTGCCATAAGGATCCACCTAGATCCTTACAATGTCCTGTAGTTTCGAGTATACATAGGTATAACTAGATTGATGATCTAGCATTAACATCTCCGGGCAGGTATCCTCACTAGCTTGGCTCTAGGCTATGCTTGTGGGCATATCTTCATGGCTTGCTGAGTATTATTGTTAAGTTCTTTGCCTCGGCAACAGCTATCATGCTTGGGCTCTGTATAACTCTCTTATTGCGTTGTATAACACATGCAAAATGTCAAAATGTATGGTTACACACCTTAGGCCGATTTTAGGCCTAATAGTGTGGTTATGTGCTTCCTGACCCCGCCCTTTTTGCTATTAATCAGAATCTCACATCCTGAAAGACCTACCTCTTCATGTATCTCAAACTACAGGACCTTCTGCATTGGATGTGATCTTTGAGCATGGGAGGTGCCTTGACACCACAGGCCAGGGTGTTTTTCCATTACTGGAAACAGACTGTGAAAAGGTGTGGGAATACTTTCCTTTCACCAAGAGTTTCCATTTTGGGAAATGTTTATTATCCACTTTGTAATTTTTCTCTTTCCCACTTGAGATTAAGTCATTTTCTCAGCTGTAAAAGAAATTGGGAGATGATTGAAAATGGTTCTTTGATGGTTTTTTAGCCTGAAAAACCATTTCTGATCATCTCTCAATTTCTTTTATGGCTGAGAAAATGACATAATTTCCAATGAGAAAGAGGTAAATTAAAATGAACTAATTGCAAAGGGGATAAAAGATATTTCTTATCAAGGAAATTTGTTGTGAAAGATAAAAAATCCTCCAGCTTTTGCTGGACAATTTCCTGAAAGAGAAAGATACTGTAAGGATCTAGGCGGATCCTTATTGCGACGGGTTGATGTACTATCTCAAATAGAAGCCGCAGAATGTTTCCGACGGGATGATTCAATGATAGTGTACTTGATCTGGGAATAGCGACAACATGAAACGTTCGAGCAGAATCTGGAAGTGTGATAGAATGAACCGTACAAGTAAGCCTAGGAACGGAATGAGTTTCTGACTCTAAGGGTAGGACCCACTGGGTGCAAGCGTTTTTGAAGACAAGATATTGGCGGCGGAAAGTCAAGCGGAAGCTGACTTGATAGAGCGCAATGAATTGGACTCGAAGAGAGTGTATTGCGGAGTGAAGAAAACGATAGAGTGAAGAAACAGAGTAAAAGAAACTGATAAGTCGAGAAATGAGTTGGTAACTGGGGGTTGTTTCATATAGCAAATCTATCGTATCAGAGATATCAACAAGTATTTAAGAGTAAGGAGGATATACAGGGTCGTGAAAAGTACATAGACAATCAGTTAAGGTGAAAGGGAAAGTACTACAAGGGACAAGGGGGACGGAAATAATACAAGGGCATACCTCGGAATGGAACAAGGCAAGTGGAGAGACAGGAAGGTAGTGAGTACAACTTGTGGAAGAGTTAGTAATAGGTAATCATGGCGGTTGTGATTGCGCCATCGAGAAGAAGTCAGGAGCGGAACTAGCAGGATAAGTCGGGAGAGTGGAAACGACGGAATGAAACGGGAATAGAGCGGGAGTACAGGGCATGACATTACCCACCCCCCTTCAGGCTCCGAGCCCTTGAGGAGTAGGACTCGTATGTGATTGTGACTCGGGTGCTATCGGCGTCATCGGGATACATAAGAATGCTCCCAAGAGAAGCTTCTCCGATTGTCGAGTCATGCAGGGTTGAACTTTTCGGTGGCTGAGTAATAACTTCTCCTTCTCCAACCACCACCTACATTGCTGCTTATTGTCCTCGACTGTACAATGTCTGAAGCCACCCACCGCTCTGCTTGCTTTAAAATCTACAGCGTTGAAACTTTGTTTATCCTGGAACATGCTGACATTTTTGAATCCACTCGTGCTGAAGTGAGATGTTCCTCATGTCGAGAAACCGCTAGCGCCTGCATCCAACCCAATGAATCCCTTACTTGTAACTTGTGTCACAAGCACAAGAAACAATGCAACTTTTTTACTCTCCTTTGGTTCTGCGCGTACGCAAATCTGGAAAGAATTCATGTATCAGAAGCTGTTGCTCAATTGTGCGGGGCTCCCAAAATCCTAGACTTCCCTTCAGAGTTGTACAAGAAGGCGTTGAAGGTTTTAGAGGCTCAGAGTAATCGTCCCAGTGAATTGGGCCATATTATGGATGAACGGGAGCGTCTGTTTCCACAGGCTGAGGAGGATACTGAGAGATTGAGAGAGTTCATAGCGATGGACAGGGCGCAAGATCCCAGTCGTGGTGGAGTTGTCATCGAGAAACGTCAGAAACACCCCAAGAAGATGAAGAAGGCAAAGGATCAGGAGAAGTCGCGCGATGTTCCTTCATCACAGGCGCATGATCGTCACAGCCCTGTTTGTGTTCTCATCCCAGCACTTTTGCGAGTTGCCGCTCCCGTTCCTCTTGCTCCTATTCCGTTGCCAACCATTGTTTCCCCAACTTCACTCCCTCATCCTTCTTCTTTGATGGACCCTTCTCTATGAACTAAGCGTGCGGCTCCCGTAGAATCTGACTCGAACCGCAACATTTGACCTCGCTTAGATAACCCTATTCCATTGGCTCCTACCCGCACTCCTGTCGATATGGGCAAGATGATTCCCCATGTCCCCTTCCCTCGCAGGACTTGAATGCCCAATTCCACTCTCCAGGGTATAACTTGGAACAGCAATCCTTCCTAGTGGATTTTGTTGGTAATCATCGCTTGACCGTCCAGGAACTTCAAGAGGAGCGGGATCATGCAGCGCATTATCGCTTGGAGAGGGATCACTTGCGACAGGAGCTCGCTGAGGTAACTTCTCGTAGTGTGGGTTTCAAAGCGGAAGTGCACGTAGAACGTACTCATGCAGAACTGCTTGCCGTGCAGTTGAAGGAGTTGACCTCATCATCTGCGGTGTTGCGGAAGGAATTCTTGAAATCCAGGGAACGGACTAAGGAACTTGAGCAGCGGCTTGCTCTGAGGCCCCCAATGGTAATGGATTCGGAGGAGTTCTTGCATTTGGAAGAAGTGAGTATTCTTCTGGACAATTATCTTACCGCTTCCTGACTTTCCACTCGCAGGAGAATCGTCGTTTACGTGCCTCAGAGGATCACCTTCGCGAAGAGCTGAAGTGGGTGGAAGGAACTTTCGACGCTATCCAGAGTAGTCATGAAGAAGTGTTGCGTCGGAACGATCACATTGTGGAGGCAAGTTGTCAGGTTCAATGGGGGAAGGAAGCTTTGGAATCTCAGTTACGCAAGGCTCGGTACAAGATGAGTGCCTTGGGAAACATGCTGAAGAGTGCCACTGGTTCCTCCAACGATTCCTTGGTCCGAAAGCTTCAGTCTGACTGGGAACTTTTGATACTGGACCGCAACATTGCACTGGAGTATGCGCTCATGCTCCGCCAACTGGATCTTCCCGGGTTCATCAACCAATTTGAGCAACGCGTAGCGGAACCCATGTTCTGATTGTACAACTTGTTGAGCATTTCCGACGATCCCGCCGTGGCCGAATCTCCTCTGTTTGTCAAAGCGCATTCCGCCCTTTCCAACGCCATTCCTTCCATTACTAATGAAGCTTGTTGATCCCAATTGGCCCTTCGTATGGTTCTGGAAGACTTTGATTTGCAATACCCACACGTTTGCCAACTTCTGCAACGTTCTTCCAGCCATCGTAGTGAGCAAATGTTGGCCAGAAATGCCGGCTTTGAAGCGGTGATTTCTTCCATTGAGCCTGTATTTGATCAGGATTGTACAATCCGGTACAGGCGCTTTCTGCAATTCACTCCCAACCTCTTCCCGTTGCAAAACCTTTGTGACGCCCAGGGTTCCTCCCTCTGAGAGGCGATTAGGGGGTTACTGGATAGGTTAGATGTCGTGGCCTATTCCCCCAGCTCGCCAGTTATTCCCGGAACCGTCAGTTCCTCCGTGAATTACTTGCCGCTCGCCAATCCTTCTTCCTCTCATCAGGAAAAGCCGTTTTTGCCTAGGTGACCCCAGAGTGGCCTAAAGCAAATTAGGTGACCTATGAATCCTATGGCATCCTAGGAATTTGGCCTCGTCCCTTGCCAGTCAAGGCTCTTGAGGACTCCCTAGGCAAGCCTAGGTTTGCCCAGGTTTGCCCAGGTGCTCCTGGGGAACACCTGGGCAAACCTGGGCAAACCTAGGCTTGCCTAGGATACCCTAGGGAATCCTCAAGAGCCTTGACTGGCAAGGGACGAGGCCAAATTCCTAGGATGCCATAGGATTCATAGGTCACCTAGTTTGCTTTAGGCCACTCTGGGGTCACCTAGGCAAAAACGGCTTTTCCTGATGCTCCTGCAGTGCCCGTGGAGTGTGTTATTCCCACGGCAATGGTTACTGTAGGTGTCCAAACGTCGCCCAATGCACCTGAACCACTAGAAGACATGGAAGACCTTGACTATATGAGCAATGGGGAGATTTTTGGTAGGCGCAATGAGGAGGAAATCAAGGTGGATGAACTCAAAGACAAGGATTCTTTGGCTGGAGTCGTCGTTGTCGAGAGTGGGGCGTCAACGGGTATCCTGGATTTGGAGGTTTCCGTGGTCGTGGATGATGGTATGGATGTGGTTGTTGACGCAATTGGTTCTGTGGATGGTAATGCCGAAGTAGTTTCCTCTGTCCCAAGTCCTTCTTCATTCCTTCCCAATCCCAATAATCCCTTGTTCCTTCCCTCCAGTGAGCCCAGTTCAACCGGTAGTACTTCGTTAGAAACGTCGTAAGGTAATAGAGGAGAAAATGCGTTACTGTATATACTTAGTCGCTATTGTTTTCTTTTTTGTATTTCTTTTTTCTTGTTAATTGTCGTTATTGTGTTTTGATGTGCTTTGATTGTACATAGATCGTCTGTATATAGGTAATAAGCCAGGAATCGTTTGTTAGAAAAGAATGAATGAAAAGGATTTAGATTGTCTATGAGGCGGAGTTGAATCCGCCAATGTGAGTTGTCGTTTAGGGAGATAGGGAAAATGGAGATTGGTCGGAGTTGCGTCCGCCTGAGTGTGGGGTGTAAGGGTAGGGACTTGACTATTCTTCACCCTCCTTTTCTTTGTCCTGTGCGAGGCTGTCTAGCTTTCGGAGTTGGGCGGAAGTGGGTCCGCGCTTTCTGGGGTGTTCCTGGTGCCATTGTTTTAGCATGTTGAGGGATCCTGCCATTCCCTCCCAAGAAACCCATGAGTTGAACGTGGCATTGTATCCTGTCCATTTAATGAGGTATTCAATTTCCTGTGGTCTCCCCGCTATTGGTCTGGAGTTCTTTATGGTTTCGACCTTGTGCTCCAAGTTGCCTTGCATGTATACGGGGGGTGGCGGTGATGGGATTCGTCGGAATGAATCAGAGTGGTGGGTTTTAGTCGGTTGACATGGAAGACGTTGTGGATGCGTCAGAGATCACCCGGTAGATCTAGTCGGTATGCATGAGATCCAATACTTTTGAGGATGGTGTATGGTCCCGTCCATTTGTGGTCAAGTTTCTTTGTTGGTCTCCTTGTGCGGATATTTTCCATGTTTAACCAAACTTTGTCGCCTTTCTTCCAGTCTGGTGCTTCCCTTCGTTTCCAGTTGGCGTAGTGTTTGTAGTCCTTGTTTGCGTCGGCAATGTGCTTCTGTAGGGATCTATGGAGTTCCGCTAAATCCTGTGCGAAAGTGTTGGCTTCCGTTGCAGATACTCCCTCCTGTTCTAAATTGATAGTGAGCTTCGGGTGATATCCTTTGTTGGCAAAAAATGGTGAGACTCCCGTTGCCATGTGAGGGGAGTTGTTGTATACAAACTCTGCGAGCAGGAGTAGATCCTTCCAGTCATTTTGGCTGTAAGCGCAATATACGCGCAAGTAGTACTCGAGCGACTGGTTGACATGTTCTGTCTGCCCATCCGTCTCCGGATAAAACACTGTCAATAATCACGATTCAACGTGCAGGATTCTGGTGAGTTCTTTCCAGAACTGTGCAATGAAAAGGGAACCGCGGTCGGAAATAATGTCGGAAGGTAGTCTATGCTTGGCAAATACGTGGGTGATGAAATGGGAGGCGAATGTGGTTGTGTCGTCGGTGGTGTGGCATGGGATGAAGATGGCTTGCTTGCTGAGCCGACAAACTACTACTAATATTGCGTCAAATTTCTCGTCTCCTCTGGGTGGCAATTGGGTGATGTGGTCTAGCAAGATGGATGACCAAGGGCGTTGTCCGATGGGTAGTGGCTTTAGGTTACCGTACGGCTTTTGGCAATTAGCCTTTGCTCTCTGACATGGGTGGCAGGATCGTACGTAGTCGCGAATGTTGGTAGTGTGATGCGCCCAGAAGAAGAGTTGGCTGACCATCTTTTTTGTCCTTTTTTGTCCTGGATGTCCCCTGAGTTTGTGATCATGGAAATGTGCTATGGCATCGCGTCGTAAATCCTTGGTATCAGGTACATAGATGTGCTTGTTCTTCATCAACAATCCTCCTATGAAAGAGAACCCATTATCCTTCCCTGAGGTTATATCTTCGATGCTGGACTTCATGAACTGGTCCTGCGTCAATTCGCGTATCCTAGAGATCAGTAGGTCTTTGTTTAGTAAATGGGAAGCGTTTAAACGTTCAGGCGGAATAAGAATTCGCTTGTTATGTCCTTTCGCCTGCTTCTGCTCCCATCCTCGCTTCGGATAGACGTCTGCCCTTTGTGTCAGGGCGTCGGGTTTCGCCCCTAGGGTTCCCGGTCGATAGTTGATATTGAAATCATATCCCGATAGTGTTTCCGCCCATCGCGCTTGGCGGGAAGTGAGTTGTTTTGTAGTTGTGAAGTACTGCAGGTTATTGTGATCTGAGTAAACTTGTATTCGGAATCTAGACCCTTCGCAGTAGGCTCTCCATTCCCTGAAGCACGCTACAATAGCTAACAGTTCCTTGTCATAGATGTCATAGTTTAGTTCCGCTGGAATCATAGAACGTGTGTGGAAGGCGATAGGGTGGATTTCCCCCGTGGATGGGTCAAGCTGAGAGAGAATTCCTGTGATAGCCCAGTCGGAAGTGTCGCATTCAAGTATGACGGGGAGGTCGGGATTGAAATGGCCTAATACTGGCGCGGTTGTGAATGCTGTTTTTAGTAGTTCAAACGCGTCCTGGCAAGCGGAATCCCAGACCCAAGCTACATCCTTCCGGGTTAGTCTGGTGAGGACCTTGGTAATACCCGAGTAATTGTCTATGAATCTCCTGTAAAAATTTGCGAAGCCAAGGAAGGATTACAGTTCTTTGACATTCCGAGGAGCAGGCTAGTCAAGAATAACGGATACCTTTGAAGGATCCATGGAAATCCCTTTTGGTGATATGATCATGCCTAGGTATTTGACGGTATCAGTATGGAAGAAACATTTCTCAGGTTTAACGTGAAGATTGTCGTCGCGCAGTTGTTGTAGTACTGTTTGTACGTGCTCCTCATGTTTGCTCTCGTCGTCAGAAAAGATGAGTATATCGTCCAGGTAGACCACTACACAGATGTCAACAAGGTTGTGAAAGATGTTGTTCATGAAAAACTGGAAAGCTGCGGGAGCATTCGTTAATCCAAAAGGCATAACCAAGTACTCGAAGGCTCCGTATCGCGTTCTGAATGCAGTTTTCCATTCGTGTCCGTCGGCAATACGTACGTTGTTGTATCCCACTCGTAGGTCAAGTTTGGTGAAGACCTTAGCTTGGCTGAGTCAATCTACAAGGGTTCCGACGAGGGGAAGAGGGTACCGATTCTTTATGGTGAGGCGGTTGAGTGCTTGATAATCTACGCAAAGTCGAAGGGACCCGTCTTTCTTTTTTGCAAATAGTATTGGGGCTCCCGTTGGCGAACTAGATGATCGAATAAACCCCTTTCCTAGCATCTCGTTGATATAGTCCTTTAGCGATTTAAGTTCCATAGCTGACATGTTATGAAGTTTTCCTAGAGTCGGCATGGTGTCTCCTTCCGTCTCAATGCAGATATCATATGGTCGGTGAGGCGGAAGTTCTTTAGCGTTGCCAGGAGAAAATACATCAAGGTAGTTGTGGTATTGTGCCGGTACCAAGTCCTTCCATGCTTGCGCTTCCTTATCCGTGGTTGTCAAAGCTTTAACCAAAGGATTGTCAGTCTCGGGGGTCGCTGGTTCTCCTAATGTAATAGCTTTAAGGTGTTCTGGATTGTTAGCAGGGGACACATGAAGAAAAAATGCGGGAGTCCCATCTCGGATTAACCTATCCATTGCTGTGGCACCAATCATACTGATCTTTGGTCCTGTCGCGTCGGGATCTGATTCTCTTTTTACCCAAGCGGGACCTTTTCTCCTAAGGTAATCCTTTTTTCTGGAAGCAGCTCCCTTTGGTGTCATTGGTTTTTCGCAGAATTTTTCGAGCTTTGGTTGTCGTTTGGTCGGGTGTCATGTTGTGGCTCTATTTCTCTGTTCCTTTCTTCCATTGTCGGATGTCGTCCTCCATTGATTGGAAGGGTTTGTTGTTGGGTAAGAGTAGTGGGCTGTCGGGATCTTTGTCGAAAGGTAGAGTGGTCGGTTTGTTGGTTGTGTCTTCATCCTCGTCGAGGATTTCTTCTATTGTTGTCGCATATTTAGATTTCGAAGGTGTTGGGGTTTGCGTTTTTGTGCTTTGGTTTGCTGAATGGTTCATCCATTGTTAATAGGATAGGGTCGTTTGGGTTTCCGTTGAATGGTAGTGCCATTGGTTGGTTAGATGGGTCGTTATCCTCGTCAAGGGTGTCCTCAATAGTAACTGGGAATTTTGATTTCAAAGGTTGTGTTGTCGAGATCGTTGTCAGATGGTTTTGGCCATTCCCTACCCCCTCCTCTACGTCTGTACCTCCCACCTCGTCCTCTATAATATGTGCTCCTACTACCGCTGAATTTCTAATGTTTCTATCCCGGAACGTCATAGAAAGATCCGCCCAGTCCATGATGGGTTTGTACTGGCGAAGCCACGAAAGTCCCAGGACAACCGGTGCGGCTGGATGTAATTGTGTCACTAGGAATTCAACTAATTGAATGGTGCCGTCTTTGAAACTGATGGTGTTGGTGTAGGAATGGGTGATTTGACCTGCCGATGAAGGCTGGCCGTCGAATAACTCGAGCGGAATTGGTTCCTTCAGCTGAGTAAGGTTTTCTAGGTGTTCGTTGGCAACCTTGGCGTCAATGAACGGGCGGGATGCTCCGGAATCAACCAGATTGTTGTGGCAGATATCCTTTTTGTCAGACATAGGGAAGCGGGTTCAAATGATAGAGGAATTTTTGTGCAGAGATCATAGACATGCTGAAAAACCATTATAGTTGAGGTATGGGGCCCTCAAGTAGAGATGTCCACGAGTCCAAGTCTTCACAAGTACTCGCAGGTAAGATCCGTGGGAAAACCCGCAAGTATGTGACTCGCGGATCCCAGGATCCGTTTCCCACGGGTCAGGCGCGGGTCACAAGTCAGACATTTGTTGACTTGCAAGTACTTGTGTGACTTGTGCAAGCAATATGAACTCATATATTTGTTGTTGGTGATCAAAACTTACAGTAATTAATAGTATCATATTTATTATAGTACTTATCAAGTACTGCCACACATGTTTGAGGTTGTAGACAGCTCACAGCGACTGAGCGCTTATTTTAGCGCCCAATCGCCGTAGGCTGTCTGTAACGCCTCCGCCTCTCCATAATCACCACTGACCGTATCCGGCGATACGGTCATCCTAGACGCCGCCGATAGACCAAACAGTCTATCTTATCATTCTATTTATTATTAATTATATAATAAATCCGTTACTATAAGTATCATACGATTACTTAAGAGTCTAGTTAGTCTTTTACACCGTCGTACACACAATAGTATCCTATTTGTCGTGTTCACCGGTGTTCCTAAGGACTTTGCCCATAGGGTGCGTTATACTTTTTTGAACATCAAAAAATTACTATTGTGTGAATAACACAAAGCTATTAGTTTAACAAGCTAAAAACAGTTATACTACCAAGTATAACAACCATTATTCCAACTCGATACACAATCTATACAAACCCGCTCCAATTTTTCCTTCCCGCTATATCATTCACTGTCCCTATGACCTCTCAAAATCAATCAGAGAAGTCATATCAGAGTGTGCACGATCGCGCACCTTCCATTCGTGGTGACGTGTCACCACACTCAATCTATTCAGTCGCATCAGCGACTCATTCCGTACGTGCGTCTGAAGGACGGCACTACAGGCAGGACAAGAGTCCACCGAATGAACAGTCTATGACTATTCGTAAGAAACAGCCAACCCGAGAGGGTTTAAGTGAGATTTCTTCTGCGCTACGAGATGTAGCGGCATCACTCAACAAGAGTACACAAGTACTCAATCGTATTCTCAATATAACTGAGAAATGGGATGCATCTAGCATCCGATCTAATGAAGAAAGATCTTCTTCATCGAGAAACAGCAATAGAATCACTATTGCTGCACCCACACCAAGACGGCCTGCCGTCACACCGCCGGTATTGCACAATGCAGCACCATCTGTTCCTACCGAGGCAAACAACTTGGTATACTGCAAGGGCGCCAGTGGTACCCAATATTATTATTGTTGTGATAGGCTCCTGAGGGTAAACAGACAGCAACGAGTGTATTTCTGGTTGTCCTCTCCGTGACGGTCAGAAGAGAGAGACAAACGGATGCAGAAGCATCCGCTGACTACAGTTTTGTACCTACGTAAGATTACGAGCTTGGAATGACAAATCCCAAATCCAACATGCCCCCACAAGCGAAGTAATCTGTAATAATCATAACACAGCAAGCCTTCAAAAAAGTGAATCATGACATTCTCGTAGTCAGTGACTCAAAACCGTCTCAATAAGTTGTAGGTGTCCTCATAATCGGTCCTCGGCAACTCGATCAGTTCTGGGCATCCCATACTTGACCCTCAGCAACTCATATCAATCCTCGGTTGAGTGGTAGACATTCTCGTAGTCGACAACTCGAATCAAGGTAAATCCAGGAGTAGTAGGCGTTCTCGTAGCCAACAACTCGAATAGGGGTGTCCAATCATCAATGGACCTCGAAGGTATTTATAATGGTCTCCACAGACCAATGACGGTATCACAAGAATGTCGGCATCCAGAAAATACGGCTGGACAGTATTCAAGTGACAAGAAAGCGACGAGCATGATAGGAGCCTCATCAAGCAGAATAGGGGCTTTATCAAGCGCCCTTCAGCAGTGGTGTATTGTATACTAGCCCACCAGACAGCTAGGATCCGTTTGTGTTGTGATAGGCTCCTGAGGGTAAACAGACAGCAACGAGTGTATTTCTGGTTGTCCTCTCCGTGACGGTCAGAAGAGAGAGACAAACGGATGCAGAAGCATCCGCTGACTACAGTTTTGTACCTACGTAAGATTACGAGCTTGGAATGACAAATCCCAAATCCAACAATTATTACACCTCCAGTAGTTGTACCGAACACTACTGGAGATCACTCCAGTATGGGACCGCAACACGGTACCCTTCCGGTAGTTCCTACTACCATATCCATCGCCCCGGCGACACAAAGTGTTGCCCCTCCAGTAGTACACACTACCGTAAGACTGCCCAAATTGCCGTCAAGCAATAATGCCGGAGCGAAAGCGCCTAGCAAAAAATCCCGTGAAGGGGGGAGGAAGCACAAGAGTGCTAAATCCAAAGGCTGGAAACGCAGCCCATGGTCAGATGAATCATCGGACCCAAGTGACACTGAGTCAAATACTGACTCATCGTCTAATGCCTCTTGGCTAGACAAATTTGCTACCCGCAAGGGTAAAATTACTAAAAATGAGCAGCATAAATTACTGTGCTCACTTGCATCTAAGATGCGAGAAACAACAGGTGACGACGAACGTTGTTCCCGATGGAAACACAAGGTACACAAAGTGTACCGTAAACAAATTTGAGATAAGGTAGGGAATCCTATCCCTCCCATTGAGAGCCGTAAAGCTCTTAAAGTTCCATCTCCGGAGGCCTATGATGGATCTCCGGATGTCAATGTCTTCGAGCGGTGGCTAATGTCACTTCTCCAATGGATGGTAGTCAACCGCATGTGCGGTGACGATTACGATGCTACACGGACTGCCGTGCTTGGCATGTTTCTACAGGGCAAAGCCCTTGACTGGTATAACGACGAAGTCGCTGGTATACACCGCACTGTCCTTAAGTGGACATTTGAAGGCGCCATCATTGGTGTCTTTGATCGTTGCATCCAAGCAACAACCATTCATCAAGCTGCACGGCAGTTTGACCTTATTGAGTATTCACCCGATACGGGTGTGAGGGATTATTATTCCTCACTTACACAATGGGCATCACGGATGCTCCAAACAATGCGGAAACGGTTCATTGAGGGATTACCCTTCAATATTATCAGGCAACTCACAAACGAGGGGATTGTTCCGGAGTATGCCAAATTAGAAGTGATGGTCAGAGCCGTCACACGCATTGAGGACCACACGGCCCTCACTAAATATTATGTCTCTTCTAGGAATAGAGACAATGAACTTGAATCATCAGAACACCCCGATGAGTCGGACACCGAGAACATTAAAAATGTTCTTGAGCCAATCGAGGAGGACACCTCCTTAAGTATCGGAAAGGATAAACCTTCCGAATGATTTATTGGTTTATTCCGACGCCCAGGTAATATGCCTTACCTGGGCATCACTACTTATCCTCAGCCCGGATTCTCACTGAGAATCCTCATTAAGCAATACTCGGAAACTTCCGAGTCTGCGCGTTGAACATTCGGACATTTCCGAATCAAATCATGCTCTAGTGGTACACCCCACTATTGTTTGATTCGGACAAGTCCGAAAATCTGATGCGCCGCATCAATTAATCCCGTACTTGATACGGTATTTGGGTATTTACGTGTAGGTATGCGAAAGGTGCTATAAAACAACCTAACAAAAACACTACCGCACCTAACCAGACTATTGATATGTAAGGGAGCAAGGGCGGGTTGTCAGAGATTCCCCGGGGGAAAGTCTTGTAATATCGGATGTACGCGCGCGACTGCTCCAGGTTCAAGACTGTAGTGCTAACGTGGGTAACTAAGCTTAGACAACTCTTAGAACTAAGTCGAGAGAAGCCTAGTTGGGGTGTACGAGTGTACGAGGGAACCAGGTGTGTATGTCCAAATCAATTAACCAAAACCAAAACCAATACAACAAAACTAAGACTCTCCTAGGCAAACTCTGGCTCTAGCTAGAATAGTAATCTCGAGGTTTGTCATCAACCCTAGGCAAACTCTGGCACTAGCTGCTGTGACGCCGTAAAGTCCTCGACCAAACTCTGGGCCAAGCTACGATATTGTGAGTGAACTTAATCACTAGGAACTCGTACCACAATCTTAGTGGCTCGTCTAACTTAGCATTGCTGACCAAGTGTTTGCCTGCGGAAGGAACCCTGGTAAGCTTCCCTGTTGCGTTCTACTTTGTTGGGATGGATTCTGACGCCATGAAGCATCAAGTTCCTGGTAGCAATGAATCCATTCTGTCAGTGTCGTTGGCCTCATTGGTTGCAAGGAAATATTGATGTCAAGCCAGCTGGCGACGGATTTCCGGAGGCGGTTAATCATGGCGTGTTTGTTATACCCAGTGCGATACGTCAATTCCTCCCATCAGATGATGAAGGACGCGAAGTCTTCATTTTGAAGCTGTTGAATCTCATCAAGTCAAGTTTGGGCATGGCCCATCGGATCGAATATACCAAACCTAGCCTGGAATTCCTGTACGAATGTGTTCCATTCATGAATCGCGGCATTCTCTATCCCTGTAGCTTCTTCCTGGTGCGTCAGGTTGTCGTAATGGGAGGCTGCCGCTTCTTGTAGGAATGAGATCACATAGGCGACGCGACTGGCTTTGTCTTCAAATAGTGTTGGTTTTGCCTTGAACACTCGTAATACCGATGATAGCCATGGAAGCCAAGCATCTTTGTTCCTTCCCGTAAAATTGTCTGGCTTCGCCGTGTCTAGTTTTGATTCCAACGCGATTTTCTCTTTCCGTGCATCTGCCAAAGCCCGGTCCACTCCTGGAGGAGTTTGATCCCCTTGTCCTCCTTGTTGGATGTTTAACGGAATCCATTGATTTGCACTGCCAGGATATCAATATTTTGGCTCCGTAAAAGGCAAGGAAATATATAACATTTTTCCATTGATTTTTCAGTGTTTTTCTCCCCTGCAAAATATCATTTGTTTCAGAAAAAGGTGTAGGAAAATAGATCCTTATTCACCTGTAAAATAACATATTTTACATTAGCTATTTTTCCGGAAATATTTGTTATTTTTCTACATTTTTTGCCACTGAAAAAGTGGTTTTATAACAGTGGCAAAATATTCTATTTTTCATTGTATTTTTCTTGTGAAAAAGGATTTACTTTACGGCCGGCCCGGACAAAGGATTCCTTTGACCCGTTCATCGCCCGTTTCTTTTCGCAGCATATATTTCCTAAGTCAAATCTTTTGAAAAAGCTAATATATTACAAAGGTCAAAACAAAGCTTTTACAAAGGTAAAAATTACAGAAAAATTACAAATATTTCAAGAAAAATAGATTTGGTAAAATATGTACTTTTTCCAGCGGAATAAGCGCCGAAAAAGGTTTTATTTTCCCACACCTTTCACAGACACAAAACATGATATTTTACAGGGGACAAAATTACTGGAAAATGAACTGAAAAATGTAATATATTACCTAGCCTTTTACGGCAGAAAAATATTGATATCTTGGCAGTGTTGGTGGGTAGTAGACATATGCCTGATTGTTCGGGGGATTTGCCATGTGTGGAGGTGGTTCTCTTCCTGGGGGTCCAGGAGGCTCTGGAGGGCCTTGGAAGCCTCTTCCTGGCGGTAATCTATGCGGGACCCCTGGCGGCGGAATTGGTGCCTCATCTTCATCGTCGTTGTCGTTGTTGTTACCGTTGCCGTTTCCCCCGTCGTTGGGATTGTGTCCTCCTCCCCCTCCTGGCGGTTCACCTCCTGGCGGCCCTCCTCCCCCTGTAGCCAATTGTTGAGCGGCTGTCCCTTGTTGGCGTGGTGGTGATCTTGGTGTTTGTGGCGCTATGTTTCTGGATTCTCTGGGTATAAATCCAGTTGCGCGGGTGTCAGGCATGGAGTGTAAATTCATCGTATGGATTCTTGGTTGTTGACTTCTGGGCAATATTCCCTGACCATTGTATGCAAACATGGGTGGTATGAATGACTGAGGCGCTGGGATCAGTTGTTGGAAATATTGCTGAGGATTGTGCGCTACGACTGGGGGTTCATGCAACGATTGCTGTACCGTGATTCTAGGTGGTTGAATGCTCTGCTGTTGTTCGTAGGGTACCAGTACTGGCAGATTGTACATCGAGGCTGTTGTCGCGTACTGTTCCCAAAAACCTGGCCGAGGTTGCGTTGTTGCTGTCGCTATCACAGGGGGTTCTAGCGGTATCTGGTGTGGTGGTTCCTGTCAATGGAATCCAAAATCCCAAGCCGTTTGCCCTTGTCCCAATAAGGTTGTCGCTGCTTGTCCCAAGGAATGTGCTGAGTTACTGCCGCTAGCAAATGGGTTTTGGTCCATCATGAAATGAACAGGTAGCGTGGACTGGGCCGGTGTGGATTCTAGAGGTGGACTCTTTGGTTTAGTAGCATATGGAATTGGAGGAGAAGTGGTCATTGGCCTTTGTGATTCCATACTTCCTGGTTGTGCCGTCCATTTGCTTAATCGCGCCTGGTCTCTAGGAGGTACTCCTCCTGGTAGAATTCTGGGGGATGTTGGCGCTTGTCCCAATGCTGGCCTGGAAGGCAGTTTAGGCGGTGAGAGAGGTCGGTCCTGGGCTCAGTTAACGGTTGCCAATTGTGAGGTGATAGTCAGAGTGTTCCTATTTAGACCGGGCAGTTGTTGCGCTATTGTCGAGAATGTTGGAGACAACTCGTATGGTTTGTGTGTCCTGGGTACTTGTTCCCCTATATCTAGTTGTTGTACCAGATATGTGGTGGGGTCCCTAGCATAGCACCTTGCGTTCTTGAAAAGATTTTATCCTTGGATTGCTAATTCATGCATTATGTGTGGCATACCTAGCATAAACATCAGGAAAAGCCATTTTTTGCCTAGGTGACTCCAGAATGGCCTAAAGCAAACTAGGTGACCTATGAATCCTATGGCATCCTAGGAATTTGGGCTCATCCCTTGCCAGTCAAGGCTCTTGAGGATTCCCTAGGCAAGCCTAGGTCTGCCAAGGTTTGCCCAGGTGCTCCTGGGGAACACCTGGGGAACACCTGGGCAAACCTGGGCAAACCTAGGCTTGCCCTGGGTTTGCCTAGGATACCCTACTAAGGGAATCCTCAAGAGCCTGGACTGGCAAGGGATGAGCCCAAATTCCTAGGATGCCATAGGATTCATAGGTCACCTAGTTTGCTTTAGGCCACTCTGGGGTCACCTAGGCAAAAACAGCTTTTCCTGATGCAAGCAATCCGACCAAGCTATCCAGTAAAGGTAGCGATCCCTACTGCTGCTTAAATGAGAAGTGTTATCCTCGCAAATACTTGCCATAGCCCTTTCCTGGTCAGCGTCACTCCAAATTGGGGTGAACAAGTATTGCGTACGGTGTCAGAATTCAACGTGATGTTCCCTAGTTTTGCCCGCCAGGTTGGGCATAACCATTGCGCTAGTTGCCGTGAGTACGCGTAGTCTTTCCCGACAAATATTAACTGTTCCGGTGGTTGTCAGCGGGATGGTCACTGTACGAGTGCGCTGTTCCAGGTAGATCCTTGTTTTGAATATAGAAGAGTATTCTGTTAGCGAAGGTTCTCTTCTATTGTGTGCATCTATAGCCATTTTGTGAAAAGCGGGCTTCGGGATTCATAGTATCCAGGTTTCTAGTACTGTCTCCTACCAGCAGGTACCCGGAAGGTATGGGCGCATGTTGTTTGTTGTGAGTGGCACGTCGCAATACAGTCGGGTCCAAAAGAAGATTGTACATCCAGAGTACATCGTTGTAGTTGGTGAACAATTCTAAGAAACTCCTGGTAGTGGTATTAGCGAGTACTTCATTAAACTGAGTAGAAACTAATGTGAAGAACCGTTGCCGCTATTAGGCCTAAAATCGGCCTAAGGCGTGTAACCGTACATTTTGACACTTTGTACGTGTTATACGGAGCCCGAGCGTGATCGCTGTTGCCGAGGCAAAGAACTTAACAATAATACTCAGCGAGCCGTGAAGGTACGCCCACAATCGTAGCCTAGAGCCAAGCTAGCGAGGATACCTGGGCTGCCCGGAGATGTAACGCTAGATCATCAATCTAGTTATACCCAAAGAGTGTAGACTCTCTAAACTACAGGACATCTCGAAGCGGGATAAGACAGCCAACGCGTTACTCGAGGGAAGGCATCCCTCGCACTAAGACCCCCAACAAGCTATGTTAAGATGTGGACTGTACAGTCCGTACCAATGGACCAGAACGATCCCGAGGAAAACCGTAAAGATCTATTCGCGGCACCGGTTGCAACCGTGAGGACGGTAGAAACATGCTTAGCGGTCCTACGGAAAGCTATGCGCCGGGATAGCCTTGGCAAATCGAAACATTTGATCTTAGAAATCATACACGGAAGGTCTTATCCGTTAAAGCCGACTATCGGGAATCACTTGTACATACTCAGCGCAGTTGCTCGAGATTATCATAAGTGGTGTCGTTGGAAAGCTAGATAACAGGCCTTCTCGAGAGAATGTTAATCACACTCAGGATGGACAGAACTATCCGAGGAATAGAATGAAACTCACCCAAGGGAAACCGGGCGGCGAGTGATCATGAAGCGTAAAGGTACTCCTGACCCCGGAGAATTGTGGAGTAATCGGAGAAACCTCGCTCGGATCAAAACACTCTAAAACTATGTTAATCTTCACGAAATCATATTTTACCTCTGATATATACCCAAGAATGGACTATTTCTTTATTGTGTGTACCATATATAGGCTGGAGTTTCCTTTCCGAGCCAGATTCCTCTGTTCCACTCTCTTTCCGTCTCTCTCCGTATCTGTTTCATCTATTTTCGTATTAAACTCTCTCTACTCAGTATATAAGCCAGATATATTTATTCAATAAGACAAGTTTCTTGCCCTCGACTTGACTGCTAAGACCAGTGCTCCGTAGAACGTCCCCACGGGATCAGTAGCGTGACGCCTCCTGACTTGGTTATCTTAAGAAAGTAATAAACTTCACGCGCTTCGCAAAGCCCATTTATATCTTGATCGAATTTAAGTGTGTAGAGTTCTCTCGAACTCCAGATCAACTCAAATCTAGTTGCTTCCTTAGAGGGGACGGCTTCTAGTAAGGGATTATTCGGCTCCAGAGTGAGGGTTCCTTAGTTGACTTCACAAAGTTAGACGAGCCACTAAGATTGTGGTACGAGTTCCTAGTGATTAAGTTCACTCACAATATCGTAGCTTGGCCCAGAGTTTGGTCGAGGACTTTACGGCGTCACAGCAGCTAGTGCCAGAGTTTGCCTAGGGTTGTTGACAAACCTCGAGATTACTATTCTAGCTAGAGCCAGAGTTTGCCTAGGAGAATCTTAGTTTTGTTGTATTGGTTTTGGTTTTGGTTAATTGATTTGGACATACACACCTGGTTCCCTTGTACACTCATACACCCCAACTAGGCTTCTCTCGACTTAGTTCTAAGAGTTGTCTAAGCTTAGTTACCCACGTTAGCGCTACAGTCTTGAACCTGGAGCAGTCGCGCGCGTACATCCGATATTACAAAGCTTTCCCTCGGGGAATCTCTGACAACCCGCCCTTGCTCCCTTACATATCGATAGTCTGGTTAGGTGCGGTAGTGTTTTTGTTAGGTTGTTTTATAGCACCTTTTGCATACCTACACGTAAATACCCAAATACCGCAAGTCGTCGAAAGTTACTGTAGGTTGAACTCGAATACCCATTTCATGAAACAAGTAATGAAGGACAGCCAAAATACCGGTTGTAGTTACCCTTTGGATACGAATAAGGTCCTCAAGATTGAGCATCGTTTGCGAACTCACTGTTGGGAGGACCATGGGCAGTCCGTTAGCAGTCATGGGTGGGCTGAGGACTTGATGTTGGCAACCGGCAGTGTAGTTAATGCGCCAATCCTGTGATCCATGGTGAAAGGCCGGTTGTGCCAGAGATGTGGTAGCGTCCCTAGGGGTTGGAATCCGGTGTTGAGCACCCGGGGTTATAACCTCTTCTGTGACGGGAGAGAGTTGGGTCCTGGTACTGGTAGGTGGAAAGTTAAACCGAATCTGAGGGATGTTTTCCATGACGGGTGTTGGAACCATGGTTGCGCCATAAACTGGTGGGTATTGGGGAGGCGTATAGCCTATACCCGGCGTCATGGGGTTATCGCCTGGTTCGGGAGGTGGATTGAATAGAGCAAAGTTTTCTGGGAGAATTTTGGTAGAGGTGTTGTCAAAAGACGTTGATGATGTCTCCTGAGCTGGTGCCAAAGAACTCAAAGGGGCGGAAGTGTCTGTGTTCTTCCCCTTGCAATTCCTTTTGCTGTTTTTTGTCATGCTGGAGTTTCCGGTTGTCGTATAAGACATTCCCTAGTCGATAAGAGATTTGCTATAATGTAAGGATCTAGGCGGATCCTTATTGCAACGGGTTGATGTACTATCTCGAGTAGAAGCGGCGGAACGTTTCCGACGGGATGATTCGATGATAGTGTACTCGATCTGGGAATAGCGATGACGTGAAATGTTTGAGCGGAATCTGGAAGTGTGATAGAATGAACCGTACAAGTAAGCCTAGGAACGGAATGAGTTTCCGACTCTAAGGGTAGGACCCGCTGGGCGCAAACATTTTCGAAGACAAGATATTGGCGGCGGAAAGTCGAGCGGAAGCTGACTTGATAGAGCGCAATGAATCGGACTCGAAGAGAGTATATTGCGGAGTGAAGAAACAGAGTAAAAGTGATAAGTCGAGAAATGAGTTGGTAACTGGGGGGTTGTTTCAATATAGCAAAACTATCGTATCAGAGATATCAACAAGTATTTAAGAGTAAGGAGGATATACAGGGTCGTGAAAAGTACATAGACAATCAGTTACGGTGAAAGGGAAAGTACTACAAGGGACGAGGGGGGACGGAAATAATACAAGGGCATACCTCGGAATGGAACAAGGCAAGTGGAGAGACAGGCAGGTAGTGAGTATGACTTGTGGAAGAGTTAGTAATAGGTAATTATGGTGGTTGTGATTGCGCCATCGAGAAGAAGTCGGGAGTGGAACTAGCGGGATAAGTCGGGAGAGTGGAAACGACGGAATGAAACGGGAATAGAGCGGGAGTACGGGGCATGACAGATACCCTGAGCTGTGGTGTGAAAGATCAGAAGGATTGGCGAAAAATAATTGGACTTGAACTCCACGGCTCAGAAGCCTCGCATGTAAAGGAACTGGACAAAACAAGGGAAAGTCCCAATGGACCATAATAGCTCTTTGGTAAGTATCTTCTGTGTCTTCCAAGGTTCATGACCTATCAAATTCATGTAGACCATTAAGGATGGACACGAGTCCGGCTCTTTACGGGTGACCCGTGGGAATAGCCGCCTGACCCGGATCCGGCAGATCCAGGTACCCATTCCCACGGGTGCGGGTCAGGTCACAGGTCACCCCTTGGGGATTTCTGGACCTTCTAATGTACTGTATATGTACATTATGAGGGTAAATATTGCCAGGTGACCTGTATGACCCAGATCCGCCAGATCCAGGTACCTGTTTCTCATGGGTCTGGGTCAGTTCACAGGTTGCCTTTTTTTGGCCAAGGTTCCTGTGCGGCGGGTCCGGGTTTGCCGGGATCTGGACTCGTGTCCATCCTTATAGACCATTGACCTTGCCAACTTGCAAAATGTGGTACCATATTGGAAGGGTCAACCTCTGAGCGGGACCATTCCCGATAGCATTGGCCGTGAGTAGGGTTTTAAAGTTTTGTTTGGTTCAGTTTTTTGCCCTAATTTGAGAAAACCGGGAACTGCACTGGTGCTATAATGTTCGGATATCACTAAACCTTGCACTGAACTGATGTAGTGCAGGTTCAGTGCAGTTTGTGAGTTTGCACCAGTTACACCAGTCTGAACTGGTGCAAACGCCAGTTATATACCACTCATAACATAAGTACTAAAATATAGCTTATAGTATTTATCACTATTACTGAGAGTTCTTACATAGCTATAAACCAAAATCAAAGTTGTAACTAGCATTTTGATTACTTTAGCGCTCAAAACCACGCAACTGCACTGCACAGGTTATGAGTGGTTCTGTAAATTCTCAGATTTTACAGAACCTTGCACTGAACTGCAGTGCAGCATTACATAAGGGTGCACCTCAATTCAGTGCGGTGCAGTTTGCGGGTTTTATTGGTTATATAAACCGCACTTTTGAACCCTAGCCATGAGATACTGGCAGAGATTTTCAGGTTGTCATTCTTGTATGAGTTCCTTCTTGCAGATCACTACCTTTATGTGTTGGGATTCCACGAGACGGAGCCAGACCCAGGCAGTATTGTTGATGATTTAGCAGCATCATCTTGGGAAGCTTGAATGCTCAAGGTCCACGAGATAATGCCTGTTTTGATGGAGAGACCTAAATATGAGTAAAAAGGCTACATTAGAGCATCATTTAGTAAGGTCGGAACTTTTGCCCCCCCCCCCAAAAAAAAAAGGTCATGTCAGTGCTTAAATTTTTGAATACCCCTTGGTGAAAGTAACCTTGTGAACTCAGTCTCATGGTAGCTCAAGTGTCTTGACCAAGTTAGAAGCTTTGAGGTGGCCAGAGGAGATCTAGCCCTCCTAAGTTTACTAGAGTAGGAGGGGTATTTTCGTGATGAATGATTTCCAAAGTATGTTACAGCTGATTAGGAATTTGTAGCAGAGTTTTCAAAAAAATTCATTACAAATCTTGTTTACAGCTAAACAAAACAATCACAATGGCTTGTAGCAGCTTGTCCGATGTAACCTTTACATATACTCAAATGTAGCTTTCATCATGGGTAAAGACCACTACATCCATCCTGTGCAAAAGACAAGATTTATACACTCTCTATGACCAAATATCAAGACGAGGAGAGGCGGAGAATGCACAGGTTGAGATGGATGTGAGTCCGGATCCGCTGCATGGGTACCTGCAGCAAAAAATCCAGACCTGTGACCGACCCAGACCCATGGGAAACGGTACCTGAATCTGCTGGATCTGGGTCATGCAGGTCAATCTGCAGGTATTTGTACATAATATGTACTTTGCAAGGTCTGGAACTCCCCAAAGGATGACCTGTGACTGACCCGGACCTGTGGAAACAGGTACCTGGATCCGCGGATCCGGTCAAATCTGTGGATCACCTGTAAGGAACTGGACTCATGTCCATCCATATGCACAGGTGACTGTGATGTGATCTTGT
>JADNRY010000474.1:0-45466 GCA_015501585.1 Rhodocollybia butyracea | reverse complement strand
AACACTGTAGTTTGGCATCATCCGGGAAAGGAACCTTGTTCTCTATGTGGGGGCTGCATATGCATACTGGAACATTTGACAGTGTAGGTCCTCCCACAGCCTTAACCGGGTGGTCTTTGAGATGTCACAGAAGGTAAGATAAGATTAAATCTACTGTATATATGTTTTGTACATCCTATTTATTCTGAGAGTCAAGTAAATTACCTTTAGTACTCTACCATGACATCATTCAGACTGATTGTCTGATCCCAATGATTGTTCTCAGTAGTAGGTGCTCTAAATAATTGTCTTGATTTTGGCCACTCTAAATGATTGTTTGCTCAAGACAATCATTTTGATTGTCCTTAATAGTAAGCAATCCAAATGATTGTCTTGAATTGGGCACTCTAAATGACTGCTTTCTCAAGACAATCAAAATGATTGTCTTCAATAATAGGCAATCCAAATGATTGTCTTGAATTGTGGACATTCTAAAAGATTGTTTGCCCAAGACAATCAAAATGAGTGTTTGGCCAAAAAAACATCTAAATGATTGTTTTTTCAAAAAATGATTGTCTCAGACAATCAAATTAATTGTTTTTCCTTCCCGTAGTGCAATACCACATTATTTGTGTCAATCCAGAACATCTGCATGAATGGGAATGGTATTTCATCTCAAACTCAACCATCTTTTGCCACGAACATTATGTTTGCATGTGCAGAAGAAGGCCATGTTATCAATGAGTGGGGCCTTGCATTCCATCCTCTATTCCGACACATTGGCTCATTCTTTGTGGCCGATTTCCATCTACAATCTCTGTTTTCACAATGACTGCTACCATGCAGCCTGGACCTCCTCTTCTCTCTGTTTGCACATCTCTCTCGGATTCTCTGGCTCTCTTTTTCATCTAATTTGCCGCTCAAATGAACAACCTAACACAAAAATCATTCTACACACTCTTACCTCCGCAATTGGTGGCAATGAGTTTCCTCAGCTTCTGCCGTATCTCAATCAACGGCACAAGACTGTCATTCATGTCCGTACTATTGATCTTGGCTACATAATATTTCTATACTTATTCAAGCTTACCCCAAGTCCTTGAATCCTCTACACCGCATCCGCCTGTACAACTCTCTGGCATCTGCACAATATAACAAACGGACAATTGAACTTCTGGATTCCGACCCTCACTGTCAGATAGTCATCGCCACAAAAGCACTTTCACTAGGTGTTCATGCAGAGGAGCTTTTGGACAGCATTGCTATAGGGACCGCTGATATGCATGATAATGGGAAGCAAGATGGTGGGCGTGCCAGAAGAAAGGAAGGTACTATTGCATGTAGGATAATTTTTACAAACAGAATTGAACTAAACAAGGTCAAGAACATTATTGAAGGTATGTCAACAATGAGTTGGATATTTTATTCTGATTATTTTGTAGCATCTGGCGAGATTTCAGTTGCCACAATTTCGAAGGTCAAACAGACAACAAATACAAAGGACGAAATGAAACGACCACTTGATCCAGCCAAGGTGGTCTTCCTAGCAGAGAAAGTCTGCTGAGTTGCTTGTGAAAACATCATTTATGACAATCCTCCTCCCGAAATCTCACGTATGGACTGTATACAGGCTCAGCACCTTGTACCTTATGATCTTTGCTGCTCCCACTATAGTATCTGTTAAGGCAGGTTTTCTCCCTCTTCCGACGAAACAACACTCCCACCATTCAATATACCAATTACTTCAACAAACGCATGCAAATCATTGAGGAAAGCTGATGAGTTAAAGAAGAAGGAAATGGAACTGGTCAAAAAGGCTCTGATTGTATATGAAGAACAGCTCTATGCAGAAGAACGACTCGTTGCTCCCCATCACTACCGGCCCTGTTCCTTGTATTTTCCCAAATCTCTCCAGGAATCCCTTGTATCTGATTTCTTAAAGATCAAGTCTTGCACACATCTGAATGTGCTTCTAGCATCAAACATGTGGCCATTCATTGAAACCCAAGGTGCTCCTCCTTATGATCTCATCTCCTTGCTACAAAAAAACATTCATTCCCAATGTAAATCCAAGTCAAAAAGGGTGAAGAATGTCTCTTCTGATGTCGACTCATTTTGGATGTGGACATTGCATCAAGTGATGGTGACCTACCTGCTGTCTCTTCCTCTATGCATCCTGCCAAATGTACTGCATTAGTCCCTGCCGAAAATCAGCCACGCACTAAACGGCAACCTCGTCAACCACAGCAGACTTTGGCTGAGGCTGAGTCATATTATGCACGGCCAACTAGGAGACCTTATCACACTAGTGTTCAGGACAACATAGATGAAAACTCTCAGCCAGTTGAAGGTGCTCGACACCGCTCAACACAATTACATTTGAAATGTAGGTGTATCATAATTAATATCATTTCAATGATCAGCTATTCCATCTCAGAATCCTGCTCAAAATCACTAGCATTACTCCCAATGCGGTGAGCTGTCCACAACTCACAACATAGATGTGAGTACATATTTACTTCATAACATAGTATGAAATTGTTGTAAACAAGTTAAGTACATGGTTTTGTTAGCATTATATACTGTACAATCAATTTATGCAGGTAAGTAATGGTAAATACTTCTGTAACACTTGTTTATTAGATGAATCACAAGTACTTGCAAGTAATACTTGCGAGTCAGTGACCCGTTTCCCACGAGTCAGCCACGGATCACAAGTCAGGCCTTTAGGCCGCAAGTACTTGTGCTCTGGATCCAAGGACTCTGGACATCTCTAGCAAGATGACTATACGCACACTTCACGTCAACATGAGAGCCACAAGCAATATGCCAGATGCCTAAGTGCATGGCCAGGTAACCATTGGCATACTGATTTCGAGCAAGGATAAATGATGCAATGGCACAAACAAGTTGTATCTATGTGGAACAGAGTAAGCAAAACCATAAGAGAATCTTAAAAGAAAAACCTACAGCTGATGGGTTCCTTTGTTTCCAAACAATGAGTACACCATTCTTTTTTGGAGCTGCCATACACTCTGTAAAGTACCAAAGCAACGGCGCACGGTCTTTGAACAGATTCACGTGAACAGAAAGCAAGTCCTCTTTGGTGACTGTCCGGACACCTTTGGCCTTGGTCCGCTCATTCGCAGTAGCAGCGAGATGTACAGGAACCTGAGCTGAATACTTATCCGGCACTTTAGGGTCATGCACAAGCTTTTGAATGGACTTTTCAACCTGATTTCCTACCAGTTGTGTAGCCCAAGTAGAGAGTGAGGGGCGGGCATAAGTAATATCTCTGGGATTAACTGAAGGATGAAAGGAAAGAGATGCCTGGTCCTCTTTCTGGGTTGATTTGTACAATGGGCTGCTGTAACGATGAGCATAAAGCTTTTGTACAATATTCAACCAGTTTTTTGCAATGATGAGCACTAAATAAGCCAGTAGCATCATGAGGAACTTGCTGGATGTAGGAGGAAAAAAAAAACTCGGCGACAGTAGAGTAACACAGCTCATCAACAATGAATTTTATTGCTGTAGAAACAGCGGTCAGTCAACACAAGGTCAACAGCATACTCACCTGAGTGTAAGGGTGTTTAGAGGAGTTGTAAGAGTGCTTGTTGAGAGCAGAACAAGTGTCCAGACAAATAGTAGGATTCTTGGTTATTGTTACAGGAAAATATCTACAGTATTTATACTACAGAATATAACAAACCCTATAACAATGTATGAGTCTACTTGAGTCATACTGCTAAACTAGTGCATATACATGTGCATAATGTACCCTAGAAGATGGAGTCTGTATGGTAATTCTATAGGTATTGTTCATAGGTACTGCAAGGCAGCGTACAAGCTATGTATCATAAGACTAATAGCGAATGGCATAATTGACTACATCTATATGAACCTGCATAGAGGCTGCGTCTAGTGTTTTGAGGGTGAGTTTCAACATAGCATATATCGACAGTTCATCGATCATATAGCAAGTGCGTCTAGTCGACTCACATTACTGATTAGATACGACTCATAAGCGGTAATCTAGTTTCAACACTCCCCCTTGCTAAGAATTGTAGCTAAGAAGTATAGATTTTACCGACTTTAAACGGCATTATAGTTTATAGACATATTGCACAGTCTATGACAAATCAGTTTAAAGAGAATTCCTAGACTGTTACGGAATTTCTGAAACTTGACAAGTGCAAGGTTCTTCGTGATAAGATCTGCGACATTATCATCAGTAGGAACATAGAAGAGTTCTATTTCTTTTGATTCGGTGCGTTCTCTGATATAATGATATTGTATATCAATATGCTTGGTTCTTCTTCCTTGTACAGGATTAGATCCTAGAAAGATTGATCCTTGATTATCACCACATAAGGGCAATACAGCATAGTAATTCCGATCTCAGAGAAGAGAGACTTAAGCCACATGAGTTGTCTACATGAATCAGATAAAGCCATGTATTCAGCTTCAGTCGATGAAAGAGCAACTGTTTTCTGTTTGAGAGAAGTCCAGCAGATTGGACCTGTGGCAAGTTTGATAATCATCCCAGTATGGGATTTTTCGATCATCTGGATCTGACACCCAGTCAGAATCACAATAGGCTAAGAAGCCATGGTCAGATCTACCATCAAAGACAAGTACGTAAGTAGAAGTCCCAATTAAGTAGCGCACAATGTAAAGTGCTTTGGCCAGATGGTCTGGGTTTGGGATTTGCCGAATACTGTGAGAGTTTTTATAACGGCATAAGCAATGTTGGGTCGGGTGCCTAGCATCAGATACAATAAAGATCCAATTACGCTTTGAAAGTGTTGTCTAAGTTTGGCATCTATACGACCAGTGTTTGCACGAGGAACCCAGGATGAAGGTAATGGGGTTGGGGTGGCTTTGGCATTAGTCAATCCAAAAGGTTCTATGACCTTTCGAAGATAAGGTTGTTGGTCAAGTGTTAAGACACATTTGGAACAATCCCGTGTAATCCGCATTCCAAGGAACTCAGTTGGTTCTCCTAGATCACGACATTCCCATAATTTCATAAACTCATTTTTCTTTTTAAGAACAAGATCTTTGTCCTTGCCAAGAAAGAGTGCGTCATCAACATAGATGATGGCAGTTACGGTTTTGCCATTTGATTTAAAGACATATACACCAGCATCTGAAGAGCAGCACTTAAATCCTAATTTTCCCATGGAGGCGTTACATTCCTTCCACCAGGATAAGCTAGCTTGTTTCAGTCCGTATAATGCACGATGTAACTGCCATACTTTTGGTGTGCCTTCTTTAATGAAGTCTTTAGGTTGTTCCATGTAGATCTCTTCATCTAGCTTGCCAGATAGAACAGCCTGTTTGATGTCAAGAGCCTGGATTTCCCAGTCCTCTAATGTGGCTAAAGCTAGGAGAGTTTGTACAGTTTCAAACCGGGCGACCAGTGAGAACAACTCATTATAATCCACACCTTCTACTTGTGAAAAACCTTTTGCTACGAGTCGGGCTTTATAGCAACCGTCAGATTTTTTAGTAAAAACCCATCGACAACGGATAGGTTTGCGACCTTTTGGTAGATCAACTACTTCAAAGACATTTTGTTTCTTCAAACCATCGATCTCATCTTTGCATGTTTGATCCCATTTCTTTCTTTCAGCAGATGGTAAATGATGATATGATGTTGGAGAAATCCAGTTATCAGGATTATTCCTAGCGGCTTCGTGTTTAGCCAGTATCATTTTACTGTCAAGATCTGTGATAAAAGATGATTCTTCTAGAGAATCGGAGATTGCTTGCGAAAGAAGGTATTTTTGTAATTCAACTCCCCCTTCCTGAGCTAGTTTAGTCAGAAGTGCTTCCTCTTCTATGTCAGAATCCGGAGTAGCGCCAGGAGGTGGCGGTGTGACCATACGGTCATCAGGATTCAATGGACGTGGTGGTGGAACTGGTGGCGGAACTTGATCCGGAACTATATTGCAAGCAGGCACAAGTCCACGTCTAGCGTGTCCAAAGCGCCCAACACGTTCTTCACGATCAGCTTGTCGGCTCCAAGTGCCAGGCGTGGGTATCATGCCAGGGCGCAAGGGTGCACAACGTTCTCTAGTGGGGTTCACACATTTCCATGCTTCAATGTCTTTGGGACGGTAGCTGAATGGATTAGGGTCGGGAGCAGGTGGTGAAGGGTCTCTTGCTTGAGGTGGAGGGGTGGGTGATCAAGATGGTACCGGAGGATTGGGATTTGGAGCATCATCATCACCAGGCAGATCTGGATCTGGGCCAGCTGGTGGACTGTGCGGTCCATTATCCGGTTCAGTAAACAGTTGTGGTTGATCTTCCGGAAATTCCGGATCAAATGGAATGTCTGCACCATTACCATTTGGAGGTTGCAAAGGTTTCACAGGCGTGGGGGCAACTGGTATAGCGGGTTTTACTCCAGAATCAGATTCGGATTTGCACCGTGGAACCATTTCTCATAGAAAGTTCCTTGTGCAGCATGCATGACGGAATTATCGCTACGCATGAATAGATATCCTTTGCTTCCTTGGTCATATCCAATGAAAGTCATCGCTTCAGAGTGTGGGGATTGTTTATTTTTTCGCTTGTCAATAGGAATAAAGACATAAGCGCCACAGCCAAAGGTTCTGAAGTACGAGACATCAGGTTTCTTTTTGAGAAAACCTTCAATGAGTGTCTTCCAGTTCAATCGACAGATCGGTGTGCGGTTGTGCACATGTACTCCTGTGGAATATGAAAATTGCCACCAGGACTCCGGGCAGCATGCGTGGTGTCGCATGGCTTCGGATTTTTCCATGAGTGTACAGTTGATACGTTCCGCTCTACCATTCTGTTGATGAACATAAGGTTCGGACATTTGAATGTCAATACCCTCAGATTTGAGAAAGGAAGTAAATTCCTTTGAGATAAGTTCTCCCCCTCAATCAATGCGGAAATGCACAAGTTTGCGTCCAGTTTGTTTTTCAGCCCAAGATTTGAAATCCTTGAAGGCTTGAAACGCTTCTGATTTTTGTCGCAGCATGATTGAAGTAGCATGAGAAGAGCAGTCATCCAGCAGAGTGATCACAAATTTGAATTTATGATAAGAGACAGTTGGAATTTCAACCAAATCTGGGTGAATTAAATCCATAGGATTGGATGCTCGTTTCTCGGACTTAGGATATGCGTTGGAGGCAGCCTTTCCAAGCGCGCAACCTTTGCATGGAGATTCTTTATCTGGTATCGACAACTTAGGTAGTCCGTTGACATTTCCAGGAGCATTGCGTAATATGACATCACCGGGATGTGCAAAACGGTTATGCCAGGTGTTAAAATCATTAGGAGATGATATCATGCCTATCTCAGATTTCACTACATCGGCCTTTAGCCAGTGAATATTATCCCTGTCGTTATTGGGATATAAGGTCATGATTTTTGAGTCATCATCCGTCTTACAAATAACTGATTTTTCAACGTTAATAGTTGTGTAGCAACCCTGTTGATTTAATAAACCAACAGATAGAAGTTGGTGTGTGCAATGCGGTTGGTAAAACACTGGGTGTAACTTAGTCGTGAGGATTTTTCCTTCGCCGTTGTCATGCCTTATGTAGACTGTTCCGGCACCTTCAATAAAGGTTGACGTACGTTTGTCAGCAGTCTGGACAGGTATCGGATGTGTGAATTTTTTATAAGACACAAAGTCTTGCCGATAAGGGGTAAAATATCCAGATGCACCGGAATCAAGCAGCCATGTGTTAAATATCTGACTAAGGTTCTTATTTGCACCATGCACATCATTAGAAACCATTCTATTTAATTTACCCTTGCTAGGAGGTACAGAGTTCAAGAAGCGTGGAGAATGTGATACATAAGGTCCATTTGGACCGTTCGATATTCCAGCCATATTATTGAACATCTGTTGTAATGAGTGCAAATGGTCAGTGAATTTTTCCTTAAAACTATTAAGGGAAGCTTGCCAGAAAATAAGGCGCTCATCTCCAGAGCCATACATTTCCTCGTCAATGTCCATTTTGAGTTTGGTCTGAGGCCAAAGGTGATCAGAGAGATCGACCTCTACTTCCTCAATCTTCATCCTGTCAAGGACGGAGTCGTGGGAGGCTTCATGGAGGAAGCTGTCATTAATGTGCGAGGCAAGGCAGGTGGCGAAATTAGAGACATTGGAAGTCTCCACTTCAGCCAATTCATGAGCCTTTTCTTTGCCTTTTCCTCCTTTCTTTCCGCAGCGTGTCTTTTTGACTTTGTCAGAAGAAGAGGACGAGTCGTTAAGAGGTTTGCTTGCCGGGTAAGGCGCTCCCTCCTTGGTGTCTTTCTTCTTTTTCTGATCATTCCAAGAAGACTTGGAGTCAGATTGACGTTTGACGCCGGAGATGCGGGCCGCGAGCGAGGTAGCGTTGGATTGGCGGCGGCGGTACTTGTCCTGAATAATCAGCATGATGTTGGACGGAGTAAGAAGAGTAGCATCTCAAGAAAGGATTGTCATTGCAAGACTATCCCATTGAGTAGGTAAGGCGGCCAAGAGAATCATAGCTTTTACCGGTTCGGGAAGGATAAGACCAGAGCTGTCAAGGCGGGAGAAGGTGGAGTTTAAAGATGCTAGGGCAAGAGTAGGGTCGTTTCTTCCGTCGATTTGGAAGTTAATGGCCTCTTTGAAGATGCCAAAAGTGCCGGGTTTGCCATAGATCTTTTTGATTTCATCCCAAGTCTCACCAGAGTCAGACTTTAAGACAGTAGCCCTGATGTTGTCAGGAAGTCGGAGGGCAATTAAGCCCATGGCTTGGTCGCCAATGCTGTCCCGGTCATCAATCTCTTTCTGCCGTTCGGCAGTGGTGGTCTCCACTTCTTTGCCAGACTTGTGAGTGTCAGCGGCGACTTCAGAGGTGCTTGCCTTGCGGAATGTTGGTTTGGGGTGAGGGATTCATCCAACGACAACAGACCAACAACAAGAGGCTCTAAGGAGCGCTGTCATTGAACTGGACCAGGAGGGGTAGTTAGCCCCATTGAGGAGAGGAACACTAGAGACACAGGGGGCATTGACCAAGGCACCTGAAAATCAGATGCTTTAATAGCATCCCAATAGGCACCTTGAACGGCATCTCAAAATCACACATTGGCCCTGCTTTGCCTTGTCACACTTTTATATAGAGAACCTGAATCAATGGCTAGTCATTTCTTTAACAAGTCTCAAAGGTCTTTGAGGTAGAGACAAAGGGATTAAATACAGAATTTTGTTTCTCCTTCAAAGACCTTTGTGACTTACTGAAGGAACAAATGCCCATTAATATAGATCTCTATACAAAAGTGTGACAAGCTTAATGTAAAATCCTCAGATGCCATTCAAGGTGCCCATTGAAAGCCAATCGAGATGATATTAAAGCATCTAACTTTCAGATGCTTTGGTCAATGCCCCCGGTGAGAGGTTTGAGAGAGACATGTTTTGATAAGGTTCTAGAAAAAGTAGAGCAACAGTCAGTGACGTGCTTCCACAAGTTATGAACACAGATCACAACAACAAAGTTGGGAACCCGTGACAAGTGTTTTCAGTGTTGATCACATATAATTATCCATCCATTTTCCATCCACTGATCCGATCATTCCAATTTGGACTCAGTCACTTAAGTTGATCGGAACATAAATAGGGTAACTGAATGCCAAGAATATGCATTTAGTCAACGTTCAGATGTGCTTTGCAGCGCAATCGAACAGTATCCCTTCAGCATGTGAAGAACTTAAGGCAAGCAGCAGGTAGGTAATGTGTATGTACAATTATTCTACGAAGGCCAAGAACCCAATGATCTTTCGCAGTTTGCCAGCGGATGCACATGAACGCTTTTATGGCTATTATAGCGGTGACCCCAAGTCTACCTGGCAGGGAATGCCATCACAGCAAAGCCCTTAAACAGTTTGTTCGATCATCGGGTGCCTATGTAAATACATGTGTGTGTCAGTGTGCAAAGTCATGTATATTTTTGAACAATGCAGGAATTGAGAGAAATGCAATCCATGAATGTTACCATGTACCATGACCAGCTATGCACAACACGCGAACTTTGTACGCTCCAGGAATGAGTGTTGGACGTTCATTGAACACTGTCTAACCAAGTGCAGTAAGCACAATGGAGGGCACAACATGTGTTGAAGTGATCCGGGGCCCATAACCTGTAGAAACAGTGGTCAGTCAACACAAGGTCAACAGCATACTCACCTGAGAGTGTAAGGGTGTTTAGAGGAGTTGTAAGAGTGCTTGTTGAGAGCAGAACAAGTGTCCAGACAAATAGTAGGATTCTTGGTTATTGTTACAGGAAAATATCTATTATTGTTACAGGAAAATATGAGTTGTACTGCTAAACATAGTGCATATACATGTGCATAATGTACCCTAGAAGATGGAGTCTGTATGGTAATTCTATAGGTATTGTCCATAGGTACTGCAAGGCAGCGTACAAGCTATGTATCATAAGACCAATAGCGAATGGCATAATTGACTACATCTATATGAACCTGCGTAGAGGCTGCGTCTAGTGTTTGAGGGTGAGTTTCAACATAGCATATATCGACAGTTCATCGATCATATAGCAAGTGCGTCTAGTCGACTCACATTACTGATTAGATATGACTCATAAGCGGTAATCTAGTTTCAACAATTGCTTTCTCGAGACACTCAGGATCTGACATCTTTGGCCAAGGTGCCTCAGTGGATGCAGGGATATCCCACAAGGAAGGACAAGAGATGGAATCAGAGGCCCGGGAACACAGACCTGATGTTCTGATATCAGAAGAATTTAAGAGAGATGGTGTGATTGTCCTGGGGAGAGAGACTGAGGGCATCAATGGTGTAGCTGGGTTTTCTGGTACTATTAAAGGATGTTCAGGAGTAACGTGTAAAATGAAGCTAAACAAACAGGATTGTTGAGAGGAACGCGGAAGTAGATCAGTACGCGTGACTGTGGCTGTGCTCTATTTTTTGCTCAGCTGCATTGACCCCGTGGGAACTAGCAGACTCCATACACACACATCCGTATGGATTGTCAGTGTGTAATGAGTCTGCTTAGAGGAGACTACCCCGTTGCACTTTAAATCCATTGTGAAACACTGCCCAATCACCCAAATCCAACCCTTTATTCAGAATGAGCAACAACAACCAACCCATGGAGGATTTCAAGTCAGAAAGGAATGAGTGGAAACGATTCTCACTCACTCCCATTATAGTCAACAATGATGGCACAAACAACTACAGCGAGTTCAAACAAAAGTCAAAGTTTGAACTCATTGCAGCTGATTACTGGTGCCACATCGAAGGGGATGACTATGATCCTCCAGACATTCCCAAACTGATTCACTCCTCTGTTGTCAATGGTGTAGACAAGGATGATGGCACTCACCATTGAATCATTACTCATGAGAATGAGACAGCTGTCGTTGCTGCTAAAAAGACTGCAAAGCCTTGGTTGGACAGAGACAAAAAAATTCTTGCAATTATAGCAAAAGCAGTCCCCAAAGACAAAGGTCATGTTGTGGGTGACTGTACCTCCGCTCAAGAAGCTTGGATGGCTCTAAAGAACAAATTTGAACCAAGTAATTCTGTCATTGCAACCAATATCAAGCACCAGATCATCGGTCATAGGTGCACTGAAGATGATGATGTCATTAACTGGAGAGAAATCATGGTTCAATTATACAACAAACTCCGAGATGCTAACCCCAATGTGATGTCTGACACCAAATTTGCCAGTCATCTAGTAACCCTGATGACAACCAAACAGAAATGGACAAACTGTCGGGATCTCCTCCTCAAAAAGTTGAGAGTTGGCAAAATTACGGGTCACCCTATCAGTTCAGAATTTGTGATTCAACGCCTCGGGATTGGGGGGTCGATCGGAGAGTTTCTTCATCTTTTGTTCAAATCAACGCCATCATTAACAGGAAGAAAAAGAAAGCTCCTACCTCTACTTCTGGCAATACTGCTGTTCCAAGTGCTTATGCAACCGTCTCTGCCACTGCTCTTCCTCTCCAGCAGTGCATCAGTGCAGGTCCTTCCTCATCCAATGGCGCAGGTCCATCCTCATCTAATCCTAAACAACAACAGGATAATTGGTGTCCTGCTCCATATAACACCAACCAATGCCAACGCCGTTCCAGCCTCTTTTGTGAAAATCTGTACTGCAAAACTCCCATTGGTCATGCCATCACAGATTGCTGCTCCTATGAAGGTGGCAAAGTTGGACAGTATCTGTATAACTATCATGGCAGAAGGAATGTTCATCTCTCTCCAGAGGCTAGGCTTGCAGAATGATGAAAGGAGATCAAGGAAGGCAGAAATGAAACTGATTCTTCTTACCATTTTGCTGGAGCTGCACAAGTCTCACACAATACCAATGAACAGGTCAATAATAACCTTGACCCTCTGGCCAATATGATGTAATGCTTTGATATAGGTGAAGATGATGACAAGATCCATATTGATGAAGAGATTGTGGTCAACATGATAGCGCTCAATGACGCCTGTGTCAGTGACAATAGCATTAATCATGATATTGGAGCTTCGAGACATATCTTCCACAAATGTTTGCTATTCCATGACTATCTTCCTTTCAATCCGCCTCTCACTGTTTCCGGTTTTGGTTCCAACTTGACCACCGCTTCTATAGGAAAAGGCATAATTGTGCTTGATGCCACTCACAACAGGTCTTCTCAGGTCTTCTCTCTTTCCAATGTCTTGCATATCCCCACTGCCAGATGTAATCTAATCTCAGGCTCAAGATTGGACAAGAAGGGTGTACGTACCACAACCAAAAACAGCACCATCACATACTTCACCTCTGCTGGTGAACCTTTTGCTAGTGGAAGTATCGTGCAGGATCTCTACAAGATGACAGTATCCCCAATATGACCACAGACGGATCAACCATCTCTGCCCTTGCAATCAAATCTGATTGTATCTATGGTACCATCAACTGCCATGCTCTTTGGTCCAGGTACCGAGTCCAAGGACATGAGAGAAGTGGGTTTTACCACTGTCTAATGGGTCATATAGACGTTAAAGGCCTGGGGATTGCAATGATCAGACTTCCTCCGGATGTTGACAGTGTGAGAGTCGAATCTGCACCCTTGCCAATATCAAATGCCTCAAATTCCCAAAACATTCCTCCAACTGTGGTTCTTGCACTCTTTTTTTGCATTCATTCTGACATTTGTGGCCCTTTTCCTATGGGATACAGAAAATTTTGCTATTTTATCACTTTTATTGACAACTGTTCTCGTTTCATTGTTCTTTTCTTTCTAAAACACAAATCCAAAGCCTTAAAATCATTTATTCTGTTCCGCACTGCCGCTGAGAAACAACTTGGATACCAAATCTTATTCCTTCGCATTGACAATGCTAGCAAGCTCGTTGAAGGTCAATTTAAACAATACTGTGAAGATGAAGGGATCACCTACAAAAAAACTGTCCCAGATGCTTCACAACAAAACGGCATTGCCAAAAGAACAAACCAAATCCTAGAACGTATGTCTTGAGCAATGCTCGTTGACTCCCAGATGACAAGCTGGTTCTGGCCTCTTACAACACAGACCAGAGCTCATATCAAGAACTGAGTGCCCCATATTGTCCAATATCACACCATTTCAAGGTTGATTTTGAAAATCTCACCTCAGACCTTTTGGTGTGCTTGTAACTGCATGCAAAAGCAACTCTGATGAAATTGAAAAATTAGAACCAAGAGGTGAAGTGGGTAGATTTGTCGGTTACACCAAAGACTCCAAAGGATACTGTACCTGATTTCTTGCATCTAAATCTATTTGACCTAGATGCGATGTCGATTTCCATGGCTTTCCAAGTCACCTACCCTCACCTCCTATCTCTGACATCCTTTGGGATGACCTATCATTACCCACTGAACCAATGCTATCTTGCACCAAGTATGTGTCCCAGTGTCTCTTTTATCTATCAATATTGACCTGATTGACCTGTATCACAGGACTTTCCAGGAACCTACCTCCTCAGATGAATCCCTTGTTAACGATCATTCCCATCTCAAGTGAGTAGACTTCCCACTTAAGGGACTCTAACTCAGGCTGTCCCCAGACGATAAGTCCAAAACTGAACAAGTTATTGACCTTGATGTCGTTGATGTCCAATGGAACAGCTCTTTGCCACAGTTCTCCCAAAAGAAGACTCCCTGCTCGGTATTGTGTTGATCGTCTAACGGAATCCACAGTTGCAGAGGGGCACAACACAATCCTTCTCAACCTGCTGAATTCCTCCGATGATGAGGAGATAGAGGTGGAATGCATGATGGACAACCTTCCTCCCCTCACTAAAGCATTCATAAACACAGAATATGTATTCATCGGAAGTGCACTTGAACATCCCATAGATGATATTAACGAGAAAGACCCTGAAACCATCAAACATGCAAAATCATCTGTATATTGGTCGCATTGGTTAGCTGCCATTTATGAAGAGTTGGAATCTCTTGATGCTAAAGGGGTATATGAGAACATTGAAGAGTTACCTCCAGGAAGAAAGGCTGTGGGCTCAAAATGGGTATTACAGATAAAGCGGGATCGAGATGGCCTTTTGCCCTGTGGGAATCCATTCAGATGGTCCTTGCACTTGTCGCAGAACAAGACTGGGAACTATGCCAAATAGATGTCAAAACCGCGTATCTCAACGGCCCTCTTGACAAAGAAATCTATCTTCGCAAACCATACATTGTTGGCTCCGGCTACTGGAGGCTCAGAAAGGGATTATATGGTCTCAAACAATCCGGCTGACAATGGTATCTCAAATTGCAAGAAACTTACGTCAATTGGATTTATACGGACAGAATCCAACTGGGGTGTATACTACCGGAATCGTGGAGCCGACAAATCTATAGTGTCGACGACATGTTGATTGGTTCCAATTCCACCAAAGAATCCGACACTGTCATTGACGGACTCACATCACTATTCAATATCACCGATAATGGTGGTAGCCATTGAAGCGCCGGAGTTATCTGTTGGCCCAACCCAACCTGATCCAAACATGAGCATACTGTAATTTGACGGTTCAATAGTTCTCCATTGCCCGCCTGCAATATTTCCCCATCACGAACTGGATTGACTAGACTCTCATAGGTGATATAGTCGAAATACCAATCAGAGTCAAGATTTGTAATGTTTATTGATAGCTTATGCGCTCCAGGAAAAATTCCAGGCTGATTAATAGAGCCGGATCGACACGCAATCTTGTGGTTGATGAACCCTTTGGGGAGTGGCCAGGAAAAAGTGGATATCTTTACCCCATCAAGAGAGCATTCAATATTGGGAAGCTTGGGGCCAACATCCCCATCTATGGTTCCATATACTCCCAGATATCCGGACCCTGGAAGGGAACAGCCAAGAACAGTGTAAGATCTAGATTGCCAAACCGGTACTGGTTGACCAGTTTTAAAGCTAAAAGCTCACCGTTAAACTGAAAGCTTATAGAGCCATTACCCGTCATGCGATGCAATGTACTGTTAAACGCAGGTCCATTCATGCTCATCGCGTCAATACCATCTTCCCTATCTGTAGAGTTATTAAAGGACCAGTCGGAGCCGGAATAACTGAGTCTGGAGTCTGTATCATCAACAACAAACCACACGGTAGACATGTAAAAGTTGAGACGCTCTGGGAAGCAGGTGGTATTCAGATATAAGGTCAATTATCCTTGTATGATGCTGCAATGACGCAGAGCAGTAGTCAGCAATCGTGGGTATTTTTACAGACATGCTAAACTTGAGCACCGCGACTCGTGAGAATACAGCCATAGGCCCCAAATAGCCCCACAAAAATTGAGTAAACTTCATCACTGCTGGCTGCTGTAAATATATCTAATTTCCCACTAGTATAGTCATTCATTTCAGCTCCAACAGAGACCTTGACAGAGACCATAGGAAAAAAGGAATGACCACTTGAACTGTAAACTAACTTTCACTCACCTCAGCCCCAGGCTCAGTGTTCAACAGAGTCCCTAACTGCTATAGTAATACTACCAGCCACAAAACTGCACTAGTATTATTGAGTACCGGCTTCAATCAAATACTTGGCTACATCAGCCAAAGCCGCTTTGATAGTAAAATGCCACTCCAAAGTGTGATGTTCTGCCGGCGATAACCTAGGTCCCAGTGTGCATCACATTAAAGTAGATCACATTGCTAAATTCTGAACTAGGGTTTTAAAGTTCGGTTCGGTTCGGTTTTTTGCCGGATTTTGGGAAAACCGAGAACTGCACCGGTGCTATAATTTCCAAATCTGACCAAACCTTGCACTGAACTGATGCAAACCGCTGCACCGGTGCAGGTTCAGTGCAGTTTGCCGGTTTGCACCGGTTCTGTGTCAGACCAGTTAGCACCAGTTCAAACCGGTGTTATGTACCACTCACAACATTGTAAACAGTATAATATTAGGTAGTAAAACATCACTTATAATTATTATTACTGTACTGATAGTTCTTTGATAGTTATAAATTAAAACTAACCTTGTGAGTAGCTTTTTGATTGTGTACAGCTCACGGCGACGCTTAGGCGCCTATTTTAGCGCCTCAAATAGCGGAACTGCACTGCACCGGTTATTACCGGTTCTGTAAATTTCAAGATTTTACAAAACCTTGCACTGAACTGCAGTGCACCGCCACACCGGTGCAGCATTACATAAGGGTGCACCGCGGTTCAGTGCGGTGCAGTTTGCGGTTTTCATCGGTTATATGAACCGCACTTTTGAACCCTATTCTGAACCCAGCTGTTTAATCCAACTTTCAACGCACGACAATACAGCACAACACCATGTCGAAGGGCAATCGAAGGGCTCAGATATGGCTCCAATCAAAGTATTATTCCTTGCCTAGTAGCCTCATTCAATTGATACCATTTCAGTTTGGTGTGCCTGTAAACCATTCAGCGCTTCTCTATGCCCTACGTAGTACTGTCCCATTTTAAGCAGTTCGTCAGTCACACGTCACAAAGGGTGCAAAATCGACGAAATGTCAAAAAGGTCATAGGTCACTAGGGCTCCTGACAAAATTGTTAAAATGGATTGTCACAAGCAAAACTTTGTGATTTCACTGCTGCAAAAGACTGTTAGGCAAATGGTTCCCATACTTGTTTTCTGCCTTCCCTAGCATCTGACATATTTGAGCCAACTCTTTCACCCAACTAGTTGAAATTTTAAGTGGGTCACAGGTCACAGCCACAAATGACGAATTAAAAATTTCGTCGCAGTGGTCACAGGTCACATCCCTGATGAACTGCTTGAAATGGGACAGTACGCAGGTGGCTCTGAAATGAAAGCAGACACTTGAAGTACGCGATACTACTACTACGTAAGTTCTGCACATACTAACCTACACTACGGGAAGGGAAGTCAGTAATCCTTACTGACTAAGGCAGTAATTTTGTACAAATACAGTAATCTGTACTGTCTTTTGAAGGACAGTTATATCTAATGTCTACGAAGACAGGTATGCCTACTGTCCATTATTTCAGGCAGTTATAGTAACTGTCTTTTGAAGGTCAGTTATATTTAATGTCTATGAAGACAGGTATGCCTACTGTCCATTATTTCGGGCATATAGGATGTGGAAGTAGCTTTGGCCGCGTCATTCTGAAGTAGACATAGTAATCGGTGGCAGAGCCACAGTGAGCCCATTCCCTGGTACCTTACTTACTTATATACTTGATGAATGGTGTGCTACTATATCCTGACCTAAAGTTAAGTTGCAGTGCCGTGAAGGGGAGCACAGGCCACAGACTTGTACCTTGGAGCAACTTAAGAGGTGTTTTTTGAAGGACAAATTGCATTGACCACACCGGCGTGATAAGCCAACGGTTCTGTTCAATAATTCACAGTCATCCTCCACTGACAATGTTTCCAAACGGTCCTTTAAGTGGCATAGTGTCATGGGCATAAATTGTTTTCAGTAAATAGGAAGCGAGAAAATAAAACAATCGGGATATCTTATCAACAACCCATGACTAGTTGATGACTAGCAGAGATAAACAGAGCTCTCAGCTCAGAAGATTGGATGTCATGCCTCAATGGACGTGTCGCGGGTTGGGTAGCCAAATACGACTATTAGGACAGGCCGCCTATTCACCTTACACGTCTTGCTCTCCCTACTCCACTTTTCTGTAAACACGTAGAGAGCTGACAATAGTAAGCGAGGCATAATAGTACTAATGGCAAAGTCAGCGCATCAAATTTGTGAAGCTTATCAATCAAATTTTTATAATACAAAGCACATTTCCACTCATTTGGCAATACTTAAAGGCGTAACTGTGCCATAACCATCTTTGCATTAGTCACAAGAAGCAAGCGATTGAGCCAAGTTAAGCGTTGGTAGTAAATACAGTAGAAGTAAGGAGCTTGGAAGCGGCAGCGGACTTCGATAATTTCGGCGTGAGCACAGCCACTAAGTGATGATGTCATCAATGTCTCATTGGGTCGCATCGCGCTTTTTGCTCTCTCCCTCCATCTTCCTCTGATCTATGCTTTCAAGAATTCATTCATTGGTAACCGCATGTGTCAGATATACCGTGTTGACAACCCTCGCTCGGTTTGAACGTGATTTGCCTTCTATAGGTGTCCATCTTGGTGAAACTGTCAAAAATTGCATATCAGGCCAGTTTTTGAGTTTCTGGACAGGATATGCCGAGTAAAGTCTGAGCTAAAGGCTTGTAGAGTATATTAGTGGCCTTGTTGAGTTTTCTGTCCATTCTTTACCTTCCAAAGGCACTTAAAGACTTGTCTAGGTGACTGTACTTGCCCTGGCTCTTCTTTGCTTGTTTCTGTAACCATTATCATGGAATTTACATCTGACCGTATCTTATCAGTAACATCTCAACTCGTACCTACACTGTCGACAGATATTTCGAACAACAAACGCGATTTCGGACTATTATTCCACACTCGAGCACCGCCATTTGCCAAAGAAGTGAGCGAGGACTCTGGTTGCTTTCTAGACTCAACAAATCTGAGTTTTCGAAATCAACATGGTGTCTTGTTGAAGCACCTCTCATCAGACCTTTATACTTAGTGCACAAACAGTGCAGGCACAGTGCTAACTCTTGTGCAAAGCAGTTTGAAAACTACTCTCACCACAAATCACTAAATGAAACACAAAAACCATTATACGGACCCGGTACGGACCGAAGCGCCAAAGACGGCATTAAGCGCCTGCTGTGTGGCGCCGTTCAATTTTCTTCCGTTGATCTAAGTACTATGGCTATACAACCAATCTTAAACCCATAGAACCCGACACGACCTCGACTCTGGCGGCCAAAATGCATGATGACCCGACGCCGACGCCCAAATACTCTCATCTCGAAGTTTTGTACCTAAATCACAGACCTTTACGCCCAAGTCATCCAACTACGCTCCAAACCATAATGTCGAGAGGTTTCTGGAGTCTGCCTTTGGTAGATAGGAGGGACAGGAAGGAGTTGGGGACAAAAATTGGGAACAGAAAGTCTGTAGAAGAAGCATCGGTTTGCGTATGAAGGTTTTCAAACCAACCCCTGCCATCAAATAAGAATTATCAAGAGTTCTTGGCATTTTTAGCAAATCGGTAAACCTTTTCTTATATTCCTTTACTTTTATTGACTTTTTCTGTTTGCAGCGACCCAACTCTGTAGCTCGATCGTGCGCCTTTCCTCAGCCGGCATTCATGTCGTTCAGTACTTGCAGCACGATTCATACAGGAAATAATTGAACCTGTCAATTTGATGGCATTGATACAACATTTCCGTACACATAACCCTTCCAACTTGTCAACGACATACGTCACCTCAGGCCGAGATTACTCCTCCATCGCGACACTCACATCCCGAAATCGAAAAGTTGCATACTCAAGCTCAAGGCTTGGATGTTTGCAGCGATGAACTGTGTGTTTTTTGCCGCTGGGTGCCGATGCAGGCGCGATTATGGTGCAGATCCTGGAAGTGGGCAGGTGAGAGTGATGGTTTTGTGAACTTTGAATGTGGACATGGCGGTGGAGGAGAAGCCAATAGAGTTCTGTGAGGTCTTGGTTAGTCGTGAGTTTGTTAGTGTTCTTCATGAGTTCCAGCTAGTGTGCAAGGTCATCCATCTGAGCTAATTTTCTCCAACCAGTGATGAATGGAAGTGGGCCCTCTTTCTAACTTACTGGAAATCCACAGACCACACGGTGTGTCTGAGTACGCAGGGCTACCACGCTTCAGCTCTCAGACTCATCCTCAAACCCCTAAGCAGCTCTCCTCTCGCTAGGGTCCTTGCACACTCTCCTCATACGGTTCTCCATCCACTTGTTTGTCCTGTTACTTAGTACTGCAAGCATGTGCAAAATTAACATCTACAGCTTTGACAGTGCGTGATCCCATTACGGTTGATTGTGCACTGCTTTCACTTTGTTCACCTGTTCTTGGCACTAGTAGAGGTATCAAGCTCGCTATACTTATTAATATTACACTGATTGCGACACTTCTTCCTTTCTCTCCTCCGTCTTGGACTAAGTACAGTCATTTGCATTGGTCTCTGGAATTGCCGTTTCTAGAAATCTTATTTATTTATATTTATCTGTACCCGGCGGCATCGTCTACAGCCATAGTAGCTGGTGTCGCATCTGAAGATGTGGGATCTATCCTTTTCCGTCCTCCTAGCCTCACACACCTTCTCACTTCCTTCTACCCTCGCCAACTAAACAACCCATAAACCTTGTGGATGGGTTATCGCGCTCTAGGGTCGACCTCCCAGGGGGTACAGACCTTCTCCTCCCAAAGCTGGTCCGTTTGGGTCATCCCCTTATATCCCTCCTTCCAGCATCCCCCCCTCGCAAAAGCCCCTGGTAAAGCTTCCGCTGCAAAACTGTAGCTTTCCCCCTCTCCTAAGGACAAGCTACGGTACATGCAACGTTGTTCCGAGGAAGCAGGGAGTTACGGAGAAGAGAGAAGGAAGGTCCTCATAGAACTTTCTGGTACTCGGAGGTGCCAGCCGGAGAGTGCTGATGAGGCGTTTCTGGCGGCCTCTTCCTCATTGTGCAGCGACAACCTCATCGGAGGACATGCTGAATATTGTTTTACAGTGGAAAACTTAAGACTGGGAAGACAAGTTCGGTAGGATATTCGTCGTAGGTTATGTGGTATTTCCTGGATAGGGGCATTGTGAGTGGATGATGGTTGGGGTTGTATTGGGAACGCGACAATGGGACCAAGGAGAATCGGTAGAGATGGGAGTGACTTGTTGGAGGTGATTCAGTGTGTTTATTCTGTTCTTATTTTGTATCACTTGTTTTGACTGATTCATTTTGCTCCTCGGTCTTTTCCGGAACCAGCCCTCGAAGATCATATCGCTCAAGACCGTAAAAGATCTCCAAGAGGTCGATGTCGTAACCCCTTTGCGTTTTGTGCTCGCACAACACCGGCAGGCTCAAGCTCAGTGGACCACGAGTGATACGATGCAGGTAGACTCACCGATGTCCCAACTCTCCCGGTTTTCCGCTTCCATTTCCTCCTCGATCCTTGAACTCGTCAAAGTCACCTCGTTGAACTCCACCTCCCTCATTCCACCATCACCACCACCTCTACCTCGCGGACCTTACACGCCTTCTCACCCCCTGCCCTCCGCCTCGCCTTCCGGCCCTATCTCGCACGTTGATGATGTGATGTATCCTCGAGGTGCTTGACTCTGGGATGGGGCAGTAGGCAGGACGCGATGTATGGTTAATGCTTGGAAGCAAAAGGGGAGAAAGAGAACTGTCCGTATGCTGATATTCCGGTGATGTTACAGGTCAGTTGCTCTAAGATCATAGTTTCACATACCAATTACTGATTTGACCCCCTTTTTTCTTTGTATATCAGATATCAGCCTTCCTCCAACACCCTCCTCGACAACATGTTCCTAACACTCATGGAGACGCCTCCCGCATACCGTCTATTCAGGAAGTTCAAGGCGTATGTGGCTGGTGAGTATGGAAAGCAAGAAGGGCCTGCTACGTCGGATCATGATTTTTGACGTAGCCGAACTGATGGTGCCAAATCGGGACACGGACCTCGGGCACCTGTTATAATTATGTAAGTCCATGACTATTTATTCATCGCCGTTATTCTTGTTGCTCTACTTGTCAGATAAGAAGTCTATAGTCCTTGAGTCCGTTTACCACTCTTATTGCCAATAGTGTATATTTGAGAATACATGCTTGCCAGATGTTATGCATTACATGTGATCTTGATATGCTCAAGGCATCACGGCCGCTTCTTCGTGAACTATCAGACAGCTAGCCAGGCTACTTGACGGCTAGGCCCGGTACAGACTTTGTGGTCCTGGAGAGTAATAATTGAATGTACCTACTCATATTTGCCTTCAGGTTAAGTGCCGCTCTCCAGAAACAATCAAATGACTTTGTCAATAATCTATGTACAAGAGCTTGTGTTTGAAGTTGTCATCATGGCTTCCAAGCTTGCTTCCAAGTCGCACTTTTAAGTCAAGCTGAACAATCATATTCTGGGGTTATTCTTTGCTTGTCATGGGTTGCATGAGCACATTGCCTTTTGCCAAAAGACTTTTGCTGTGGCTGTAGCAAGTGGGGTAGTCTAAGTCTTGTACATGCTGGTGAACTAAGCAAATGGTTCAAGAGCCCAGATGGAGTACAATTTAGCAAACAAGTATGTGACAAATTCAATGAGGGAAAAATAGAGGGCACTCCTGATACCACAGCTACTCAATGTAGGTAAAGTAAATTACTCAGGCAAATAATTAATAATGGCAATGCAAGCCCCCATCCTATCCAGTGATTGGCTATCACCAAAGGAGTCAGGATTCCACATCACTTTCTCTGTGCTTGTCAGCACTTGCAATATGTTAAGACTGAAGACAACTTGAAGGAGTTGCCATTTTGTTGTTAGAGTTCTGGTGCTTTATCCAACTCAGCCATATAACCGGTTATATGGCTGAGTTGGATAAAGCACCAGAACTCTAACAAAACATCTGACTCTGAGAGTACTACTATGTAGTAGTATCTCAGATCCTATGTCCCTCGGATGTACTCGAGTAGCCGGTTATATGCTGAGTGGGCACCATCCCACTGGTCTACCTTGACTTGGTCAGGTTACTAATTACTGGCTCAGCGGCTCTTACAACCCGTAGGACTTGAACCCACGACCTCAAGGTAAACCCTCACTCAATCTATCTCAGAGTCAGATGTTTTGTTAGAGTTCTGGTGCTTTATCCAACTCAGCCATATAACCGGTCAGCCATATAACCGGTTATATGGCTGAGTTGGATAAAGCACCAGAACTCTAACATTTGTCTGACTTTTAAGGAAGTGGAGAGCTCCTTCCTGCCACCTGGTGCCCAGACAATGACAACTCAGTGAGTGATGCTTATGAGTATCAATATTGTGAAGTCTGATTTTACCGCTATTTGGAATATCCAGGTGTGAAACGATGAGTACCTGAGTACTATACCTCAGAAGCGTACTTAGAGTACAAACAACTCTGTATTCAATATCTACCTGTGAATTGATAAGTACTAGCTACGTGAATAAGCGTAAGTATAAGTATCGCAGGCATATCAATAAAGTAACTTAACCTCAGAAGTGTACAAACAACTGAGGGACTGAAAGATCCTATTCTGAATATAAGTAAAGACACAAAACTGCCAAGAGTAGTCAAGGAACTTGGACAAACGAATAGGAACGATAAATAAATCAGGGGAGGACTCACTGAGGAAGAGAAATATCGGAACCCCCTGGGGGGTAAACCTATAATACATCGAGACGCGTATCATCCAATCCGGAAGCCGAACAGCGGGGGGCGGAACTCTTTGACACCAAGTTCCCCCTTCAACACCAGGGACAGGCTGTTGAAGGTTATATATGGGCACTGAGGAAGCGGCCAGTATGAGTATGATGAGGCACGAGACATGTGACATACGTTAGTCTATGGCGTGCGGCAGAGACAACTTAACATTCCCTTCTGCCGCACGCTCTGTCAAAGCTTTGGTGCCATCGCTCTCTGCGCACAAAGCTTTCAAGGTTTTCAACCCACTCACCACTCCCAAAATTTTGTTATAAATACTGGACTCTGACACTAATGATCATCTGTCTGGTATCTCCGCTCACTCAGATTCCTTTTGCTTTATAGGCACATGTTTGGTTTCTCTGTGGAGATCAGGAACGATGAAGCAGTCGTTGAGCCGCGCCACTTGCGGGACCATTTCCGACCATTTCCGACAAGTAACGAGCCCAAAAAGTCACAATAATATTATATATAATATATGTTCGTACACAAATAGCATCGCTTCCATCATTGAAGCACAGTCAACGGTTTGGTTACCACCGTGTCTGACCGATGACCGTACCGTATGGACCAGTATGGACCATATTTGTTGAACGGTCAAAGCGTTCTATATCGGACAAGTCCCATCAACTCACTGTTCATTTATTAAGCCTCTATTCTTTTCTATCTTGATTGTAATTCTTCCTCAATTCGGACTGATTCATTCCCTCCAATTTCTATTCATTTCTGAGCATGTGTTCTTATATATATACCCAGAAAGCATGTGCTCTTAGATATACACTATTGGCAATAAGAGTGGTGGAACAGGTAGAACGCGTCGCGTCTACCTGTCCATTACTGAAGCCAAGCCACGTGATGGCTAGTTTCCAGAGCTTTACCGCTAGCCAGCGAGCTTTGGATATGCCAGCGGACCCCTCAGCCCTCTCAAGTGGTGCACTAGCTCAAAGACTATAGACTTCTTACCTGACAAGTAGAGCAACAAGAATAGCAGCGATGAATAAATAGTAATGGATTTACATAATTATAATAGGTGCCCGAGGTCCATGTCCCGATTTGGCACCATCAGTTCGGCTACGTCAAAAATCGTGATCCGACATAGCAGGCCCTTCTTGCTTTCCATAGGTGAGATCCGAGAGATAGAGGAGAGGGGGCGATGTGTGGGGCGTTGGAGGTGTTTGTTAGGGCACAGGCTAAAGTCGTTAAACAGGCGAAGAGAAGGAGGTACCAGTGGAATGGAGGCAGAGGTGGATGTTGCAGGAGGCGGTTTGCGGTGTATCAATTGGCGGAGCTGGCGTTTTGAGGCGTTGTCGTTTGCTACATTTCACCAGATATAGTGTTTGGTAGGAGTTCCAAGTTATTGTTACTGGACTATACACCGCTCTTGTACCTGTGACTGTACTTCCATTGTTGGTTTCTTCCACATGTTGCGTTCTAAACTTACTTAAAATTTGCCCTTTTACCGTTCTGCTATGTCAACAACTTGAGATGGAGCAATCTTCCACAACTCTTTTCGACAACAATCAACCGGAGCTAGCCGCCAAACTACTTACTCGGAGATGCTCACCCTCATGGATGGTATATATCCCACGATGCGTGCGCGCGGAGCTGGAGCTACCATACTGCAATCCAGTTCAGACCCGGCACGTGTCTGTCAGGTATCGGCTAACAGATGATGTTTAAGTGGATCCCTACCTTCATTTGGCACGTAACTGAGGCCTGCACTTGAAAGGCAGAACGACGTGACTTTGCCAAAGAGAATATCCCGATATTATCAGAGGATGAGTATTTTTGAACACCGGCCGGCGGCGACTTGGACCGGGGGAACCACGATTGGCCCCCTGCGGGAACTGTATTAATTAAAAGATGAGCGTCTTGTCATGAGTTGTAAGTATGTGAGAAGATGTTGATCGAATTGGCCATGTATCTATCTATATATATCAACACTCCACACTAGTTTTTTGTTGGCAAGTCTTTCAATTTTGGGGGCGAGTGAAAAACACAACCACATCGAGTTTGTCCTCAGGACCGTTGAACACTACACACTCAATTACGGATGGATCGCACAGAGACACCGCCATCTCCTTGAGGCCTGATCATTCATTCATTGGCAGAAAATCTGACATATGGTACTGATGTATGTCTTGCTCTGCAGCGAATCCCTAAATACCACTCAAGGCCAAGCTGACGAGGTTTTGTGACAGTACATTACCTGTGGCGTAGTATGCTGCTTTTACCTGTTTTATGTATTGAGTGAGATCACTCCCGAGCCCATAAAAGGCTTTACAGTATACTTAGTTGAAATTCCTCATTTAAAGGCTCATATAGGTACTTCCTCAAACGTGTATATTACCTGATTCAAGTTACCTGGGATTTGTCACTTTGAATATTCAGTTAAGTATCGGAGCTCCATGCACGAGGTCTGATTTCCACACTACGTGAACTTTGTCAAAACGGACCTGGAAATAACCGATGTCAACTTATCGGACTGCATGCACGCCGGCTGATTCTCGCACGCTTGCAGTATATAAACCACAACCTTTCTTGATGGAAGAATGTTTTCCTGTTCTCTGGACAAGTGAATAACTCTCTTTCGCTATTGATACCTCTGCTACTATGCCCACAATTGGATATGTGAAGGTCACCAGTAAGTATGTTCACTTGAAGCATGCCACATATCGCAGCGCGCGGCCGCGCGTAGTACCTGATCAGGTTTCTCACTTTTCATGTGCAGTTGTTCAGGTTTACAGCATGCGCCATACTGAATGGCCAAAGAAGTACTTTGCTACTGTGACGATCAATGATGTAACCGAAAAAACTGAAGAAGCAACTCTTGCTGTTATGTCCAATGCTTGGAATCAGGAGTTGACTTTGTAAGCCAACTTTTATTCACTGTCTTTGCCTCAATTTGCGATCTCTATCACAGCACGATATCTGGCTCTTCTAAATTGAAAATTCAAATTTTTCAGCAGCATAGATTTCATGATGACAGTTTGATTGGAACATGTGAAGGGGATCTTGAGGATTTGTTGATGCAATCGTTGAATGGAAGTAAGGCTGACTCGCAATATCTATTGCTTATAGGCCTACTAACATTGATACATTTATTATCAGATATTGAACAAGAATTTCGCAGCTCAGTGATATCACAAACAAAAGTCTCACTTGCTTTCAGGGTTGAGTTTCATGAAGACCCAGCTTATCAAACAGCAATCATGAAAGCAATGATCCAAAGGACCAAACTTGGGTCCTTGCGGCTTGCTCAGCCCAGGGCTCAAAGGCTTCTGTCAGGAAGCAGTCAGTTAGTAGATGAGGCTGTCAGCCCTGATTTAGTAGAAGCCTGGATTCCTTTATTGCAGAAGTTGGAAATATTTGCAAATCTAGCAAATATGATTACAGAGGTGCGTACACAAAACAGTATTTAAGAGGTAGTTGGAGGCCTAAATGAATCTAGGTCCATCCTTATGCAAAGGCAGCATACAGTGTAATTTCTCTCGCCTACAAGGTGTGTGCGTCAATCCTAGAAAAAATCAGTAACTTAGTTCCTGATGCAAATTGAATGTGTGTAGGTTGTACATGATCAGATTCAACGCGATATGAACATTCAATGTCTCGTTAATACCATGGATGATATATATTCCTTTGTGAAGGAAGCCGAGCCGCTACATCACATAGAGTCACAACGTCAAGTAATGGCCTGTCTTGCTCAACAAACAGTAGAATGTGGGTATTTTATATCTGCATACTGTTCAGAGACATTCCGTATGTGAACTTCCAGTTGGTGCAAGTATGTTACATCCTAATAGTACTATGTTTGTTTTTTTAGTTGCTCGTGCAGTTAGACATTCTGTGAATCCAACAGATTTAGCTGTTATTGAATATGGACAGAAGTTCAGCGACCTAAAAGCTGCACTACTGGCCCATGCTACCATTCAAACAGAAATCAAAGTACTGCGTATTTTTGAGACAGCAGAAAGAATCGGTGAGTGACCCAACCCTAACCTATAACATATACCTAGTATCTGCTCACTCATTATACAGAAACCAAGATTGATCTTGGTGATATTCCTTATGCCAATGGTGTTCGCTTCCGGAGCAGCAAACGATGCCTATCTGGGACAAGAGATAGCATCGTGAACAAGATTATTGAATGGCTTGATAATCCAGAACCAGGCAACAGACGCATTCTTATGTTGAAGGGATCATCAGGAACTGGTAAATCAACGATTGCACATTCAATTGCCAGTCATTATCACGACCTTAAGCGCCTTGGCTCTTCCATTTTTGTAAACCTCCCTGATGACCCAAAAACAGTTGCCAGATTACCAGCCCTGATTTTTCCAACCATTGCAAGAGACCTGGCAGACCTTGATCCACATTTTCGAAATGCTCTCTGGAACATCATAGAGTCTGACAAAGCACTCAGAAAAGCTCTTGATCCCACGGATCAATACGAGAATTTCATTCTTGGTCCATCAACTACATTGACAATGTCGGGACCAATTGTCATTGTAATAGACGCATTAGATAAATGCTCTCAATCATCTTCACTCCGCGACTTATTGGAAGTGCTTTTTAAGAGGGCTCAAGAAACTTCCTACAAATGTCCGGATTTTTTTGACAGTCCAACAAGATTCCCCCATCCTTGGCCATAGTGACCAAAATACAGTGGAGATGATTCAAGTTGACAATTTTGATTGGTCCACAAAGTGTGACCTCTTACGGTTTTTAAACTACAAACTCCTTGCCAATCTACCAGTGGACCAGTATAAGCAGTTCAGCAATCCCATGCTACTTGAACTAGTAGACCTATCCCACGGGTCATTTCAATGGATAGATTGGGTCTCTGATGCTTTATGCAGTAGATCTCCACGCAATTTGGTAGCAAGGTATCAGGATATTGTTGACCCACTTCGACAACCACAAAACCCTGTACCTCTGGCAGAGGATCATCTGTTCCTTGAAGAAATACAGCGGCTTGCTTCTCTTAGGGGTCCTTCTTTCCTTGCTGAATTTAGGCTTCTTATGGGAACTCTCCTTACATCCTACACTCCCTTATCTCTGATGGAATTCCTCCGTTTCGCAGATTTTTTGGATGACAATAACAAGCACACAAACATGAGGAACCCAAGCATTGGACATGTGTTTGAATCCCTTCTGATGCACTCGAAATCGTGTTATATGCCACTTGTGCCACATCATCCTTCTTTTTATGATTTTCTCTGTGATACAAGCCGGAGTAAAGAGTTCTGTATTGATATCTCTTCCCACCATGGATCTATGGCACTGGCGTGCCTTCGAGTTCTCAACAAACAGCTCCAATTTAATATTTGTCATTTGCCATCTAGCTTTTGCGCCAATGCCGATATTCCCAATCTCTCAGATTGCATTGAACGCAACCTTACTCCTGAGCTCTCCTATGCATCTCGTTTCTGGATGAAACACATACAGTCTTGTGCTATATACTTGCATGGAGGGCTCCAGAAGTTGCTGGTTCAATTGCAGAAGTTTTTTTGAAAGCTGCTTCTTTTTCTGGCTAGAGGTTCTCAGCCTTACAGGAGAAGTGGATGCTAGCATTTTGGAATTGCAGGATATTATGACATGGTTTCAGTCCAGTGCATTACAGCTCTGTGAGGAAGAACCCAGTGCTCTCTCAATACTCCACACTGTTGAAAATTTGGTGAAAGATGCATTATTTTTTGTGAAGACTTTCAAGGATGCAATTGTGATTTCCGCTCCTCATATCTATGTCTCTGGCCCTTTTCTTTGGCAAGAACAGCGTCGGTTACAATTTCCACCACCATTTCAAACTATACTGTGAGTAATCATATAGAATCTTTCTCGTCTTTTGTGAAATTGAGTAAGGTTTGTAGAAACGATGTGACCACTCCATGCTTTGTTGAAAGAGAAGCTACTAGAGAAACACTGACCCTATCACCTGTGACCTCTATTGCAGTCTCTCCAGACAGCCAGATTATTCTCATAACAAAGGATTGGGGTGACAGCCAAATCTGGAAAAATGCAACCCACTACGGGAAGGAAAAACAATTAATTTGATTGTCCAAAACACAATCTAAATGATTGTCTTGCACTCATATTGATTGTCTGAACCATTCTTACTGATTGTCCAATTTACTCAAAAGATTGTCTTATATCTTTATATTGATTGTTTCAACCGAGCTTATTGATTGTCTTCTACCTTCATATTGAGTGTCTGACCCAATCTAATCTATTGTCTGAATCAATCTCAATGATTGTCTAAATCACTTCTAAAGGTTGTCTAAACTACTTTCAGTGATTGCCCTCACCTTCCAATGTGATGGTTTGAACCACTCAATATAATGGTTCTGAACAATCTCAATGATTGTCAAAAACACTCCAAATGATTGTATGAAACACTCAAATTGACTGTTGAAGACACTCCAAATGATTGTTTTTGGAAATGGGTCACAGTGTCTTGAAACAATCATTTGGATTGTTCAGCAATCACTCTGAGTGTCTTGAACAATCATTGGAACTGTCTTGGACAATCATTGGAACTGTCTTGGACACTCTTCCTAAGTGTCTGGTACAATCATCTGAGGTTTCATCCACTATCAGTTTGACAGTTTTCAATTGCTTCTGAAGGGTTTGGTACTAGGAATAGCAATCAAAGTACATCTACTACATAGACTACCTATCCCCCACTGATTACCTGGCTGAAACAAAATCATAAGAATGGAACGTGAGTAACCTGAGTATGAAAGGAACCTGAGTATACAAACAAAACGTGAGCATAATGAATGGAATCGTATATAACAGAGAACAGAACATGAGTGAAAGAACAGGTTGTGAGCAACCCAACAGAAAGTGAATGAAGGAACAAAACATGAGCAAACAAAGGGAACGTGCGCCTACAAATGGAATTCATGAGCGAATGAAAGGAATGAACCGAACGTGAGTGAGTGAAAGGAACTAACAGAATGTGAGCAAGTGAAGGGGACAGATGGAACGTGAGCAAATGAAAGGAAAGTGAGAGAACAAACGGATGGAATGTGAGTGAACAAAAGGAACAAAAGGAACGTGAGCAAGTGAAAGGAGCAAGCGGAACATGAGCAAACAAAAGGAACAAACGGAACGAAGGAATGGAACATGAGCAAATGAAAGGAAAGTGGAGAACAAATGGATGGAACGCGAGCAAATGAACAGATGGAATGTGAGCAAACAAACGGATGGAACGCGAACGAAAGGATGGAGCGCGAACTAACGGATGGAACGCGGGTGAACGGATGGAGCGTGAGCAAATGAATGGATGGAATGCGAGTGAATGAACGGATGGAACACGAACGAATGGATGGAATGCGAACGAAAGGATGGAATGCGAACGAAAGGATGGAGCGCGAACTAACGGATGGAACGTGAATGAACCGATGGAACGTGAGCGAATGAATGGATGGAATGCGAGCAAATGAACAGATGGAATGCGAGCGAATGAACGGATGGAACGCGAGCGAACGGATGGAATACGAATATGCGAGCAAATGAACGGATGGAACACGAGCGAATGGATGGAACGCGAGCGAACGAAAGGAATGTGAGCAAGTGAAAGGAGCAAGCAGAACATGAGCAAGCGAACGGAACAAATGGAACATGAGCAAATGAAAGGAACAAACAGAACGTGAGCAAAGGAAGGGAACAAATGGAACGTGAGCGAATGAAAGGAACAAAAGGAACACAAGCGAACAAACGGTGAGCGTTGAACATGAGCAAATGCAAGGAATGCGAGCGAATGAACGGAACAAACAGAACGTGAACAAACGAAAGGAACATGGGCCTACGAATGGAATCATATGAACAGAGTTGTACTAACAGAATTGTATGAACGCGATGAATGGAATGTGGGCGTATGAGCGGTACACAAATGGAATTGTACAAACATGAGCATACCGACAAACTCAGGAGACGCGACCAACGAGAGATATATTCCCAAAGTCCGACTTGAGTGGCCTCATGCTGGTGGCTGGCACTATGTCAAGACAATCCAGCCACCAGCCGAGTTCACTGGCGCCAGAAAAACAAAAGGGATCGGTGAGCAAGGAACAAATGGATTCAAAGCAAGTTGCGCACCTTTGACCTATCCAGAAAAACTTCCTGCGATGGATGCTCGAGACCATCAACTGCAAATATCCGAGCCTGCCATGAGGCGCTTGAGTAAAAGTAATGGCAACATTTGAAATTTGAAGACAGCTTCTGTTTACAGTGCACTGCGGGATAGGCTGAGCATTACAGTCAGAAATTGATGATTAAGACACGATGCATGAAGTTGCAGGTATCCAGCAGTTGTGTTGACGGGTAAGAAAACAGCGTAGCGGTGTTGGCGTTGGTGCTGCGGTAAGTTCAACTGACGTGGTCATGTGATCTGTCAATCTCGTTCCGTTTATCCGATCATTCCGCTTGTCCCGCATTTTCCGTATGCTCCCGGGTGGGGCTCTGCACCATACCATATACAGCTATGGCCGTATAAAGTGCAGTGCTATGCGGTTTATGGTTACGCCGTACCCGTACCGTAAAAACATCTCAAAAATCCTCGCCGGTACGGTAACCGTCAATTTGTAACACTCGATCCCATCAAACCAAAGACAGCGGGAAACTGTGATAACCTGCAATGACTCAGGGAGATAAAGATTAGATTCGATTTATCTCTCGTGGCCGGGAATATTCCCGTCCACGTGTCATTTTTTATCTGTTTCAGTCGCTGGTTAAATCTTTTTTTTTTTTTGGAACGTTGTCTGCGCCAGCGACTTGCGTCGTCGCTAGCTGATTAAATCTTAAAAGGAGTGCTGAAGCTTTGTATGAACACTATGTAATATTCATGCATGGAACTCAGGTTCAGCATTAAGTATGGTGGGTTTGCTGCAACTTGAAGTGGCTGCGGGGCACGTAGTGTTCATTGAACTTAATGTTTGGTAGAGTTGCAAGTGGTAGTGTCCTAGGTATCCGGCGCAGTGGGGACTCGGAGCCATGAGACCCACAGGAGATTGGAAGTACTTGATAATGCCCCATATGTTCTATACTATTTGACCTTGATACTTGGCCTTATATACTACGGTGTGGGTACTCCATGAGGTGTCTGTAAGTATTAGTGAGTAACTTGGTAAGTACATCAGTAAGCTACATCAGAAGAGAATTAGTCCTGGATTGACATGACATCATCATTGGCATGGCAACTAGTACAACAATGACCAGGGGGCATGGCCAACAAAGCGGCGAGTCACAAGCCAACAAGCCCCATCCTTGCTGGCACAGCAGATCCACAAAAATGCATTATAATGGCCATACATAAACTGTAGGGATCTCCACCGTAACCGTATACGGTTACGGCCAGTAAAATTGGCCAAAATTGGTCTATATGGTACGGCTGGCACCTGTATTTTTACAGTATACGGCACATCAGATCTTGAGCTGGTGGGTCCTAGCCAATATTTATGAAGCAAAAACCATTGATTTAATTGTTTTTGGACTCACCAGGATAGAGACAAGTGCCAGATTCGGCCCCTACAGGGTACCCGTATGGCATCCGTAAAAATACAGCTGTAAAAACTGCTCACAGAAACCGTTTACAGTATGGTTATGGGTACCTGTATAGTTGTAACCATAAGCTGTATCTTAGGTGACGGGGGAGATCCCTAATAAAGTGCCACCTTAGTATGTTTGTACACAATGTAGCAGTGTCAAGTGTAGTGTTCCCCAAAGAATGTATATCAAAATAGCTGTTTCTCTGTCCGGTCACCAGTGCAGCATCTGTTGTACAAGTTCAGCTAGTCTTTTGCCCAAGCCACTTTAATGATGCAGCTAGCTTGATACATATGTATAAGTTCATGGAAGACAAAATCTATAGACAGCTGCCTGTTGGAAATCAGCTAAGAAGTCCAGTCAGAGCACCAAGGGGCTGTTAGGCCTAGTGACCAACACAAGATATTAGTGCGGTTGTACTAAGGTATTAGATACCTTTGCAAACGCATGAGTACTACACTACTACATGCTAGCTTAAATACAGTACCTACTGTATACTACATATCGAGTATTACTACCTACTGACTAAGTATATGGACTTACCAACAATCAGTAAGCACCGATATACAATTTCCGATCCAGCTAACGAATCTCCGGAGTTGATGTCATCGGCGAATACACAACACTGCCCACTTACAATAGCTTCAAATACATACATATATTTTTGGACACTTGGAGTCTGAGTCCATTCTGGGGCAATACAGTCAGAATCAGAAAGAAGATGAGCGGAGAAGGAACATACAGGTGGATACAGCTTAAGTGTGTCTGAGAGTCAAAAATCTGAATGTACTCACAGGTAAATACTAAAAATAATCGAGACAGAACCATCTGCCAGATTCTGGATGGCTAATGACAAGCGGAACCCAGTGGGTGAGACTAAAGGTAGAGCCCAGCGGCGTTGAAGAGTGAATCAGAACAGTATTTCTAATAGAGGGGCGTGATGCAGGGTGGAAGTTTATGACGTCGTGGTCATTGTGCACTTGAGTTCAATCTTTCAATGTGCAATGTGCTGGAAAAATCACATCACGAAGGGTTTGTCCTGGTGGTCTGTAGGTCTAGGTAGGAAAATTACGCCAGAAAAGAAAGACAGTTGATTTTTGATGAAAACATACTGTCCACACTTGCTGTTCACTCAGACATCTTCATGTAGGAGAAGAAAGAGAACTGTTTGATTCAGCAATGCGCAAGAATAAGTGAAGAAAGCTGGAAATGTATCAGACCGCGGCCCGCTGGGAGGAAAATGAGGTCTTGAGTAGTGGACATCTTAGCTACCAATAATCATGCTGCGCTGTTACCATCTGCTACTACATTGGACAGTACATATTTGGTTCATTGTTAATTATTCCCAAGATTATTCCCATGTTTCAATGTTTCATATGTGCTAAAATTTGGATTTCAATAAGTATGAACCATGTATCGTGGTCTACATTAGTCTTACTGTTGTGTGAGTGTTGTGTCTCTCTTTCCACCCATGCAATCTGAGTCCTTTCCTTGGAACAGGTCTCCTTAAATGCATACAAAGGATGCTGTTTTGGACTCCCTTCCCCTATCATCTTCTGACAATTAAGTTAATGGCAACATGATTCCTAGTCACACATCCTTGTTCTCCAACCATCACGGTGACAACCAAACTTCACAGTCTTAACTTTTACTATACTCGTCACTCCGCCAGTGTGTAGTATGTTATGGAAAGTAGTGATGTGCCGGCTACGGCTCAGGGCCGTTGAGCCCTCAAAGCCGGCCGTCTTTGAGCCTAGCCTGGCCCCAGCCGTCATAGGGCTCAGGGGGGCTCAAGGCCTGGCTCAGAATTCTCAAAGCCCTGGGCCGGGGCCTGAGCCGGAGCTCAGCGCTTAATGAAGCATAGAGCAGCACGCCAAAAATTACACTACATGTATCATCACTTATGCCCAATTTTACACTCATGGTTTCCAGAGATATTAACCAGGCTGAAAAAAGGCTCCATTAGTGTCAAACAATTTGTTCCACCTATCTGATGAATGTATTGCATTGGCCGTACAGATCCAAATCATCTCAAAAAGCAGGTGTATAACCTGCACACACTCAGAAAGCAACCAGAAATCTAAAAGTATCATGGTGTAGAGCCCACCAAGGACAGGGAGCTTAGCGCCTCAAGACATGTCTCTTAAGCGCTTGGGCCCCGGCCTGAGCCTGAGCCGGCTTTGAGCCGGCCCTTTGTGGGGGCTAGGGCCCGGCTCGGATTTTTGACGAGCCCTGGCCGGGGCTTTTGAGCCGTAGCCGGGGCTTCTGAGCCGGGCCCCAGCCGGCACAACACTAATGGAAAGCCGGAAGGGCCTGCCCCTCTTAAGTCCGTTTTGTCATTGATCCGGACCCAGGACCCAGGACACCATAGGTAGGCGCCTGTGGAGCGCCTGTGGCTGTCGATAGGGTCGATAGGGTGCGTTGATGTGTGATCCTCAAGATGTAGGTAGCTGGTTAAATACTTCAGTAACCATTAATTTGTGGTATGGTATTCATAGATTGGGAGAGAATCTTAGCGGTCCTTCGGGTCCCAGCATCAAAGGAGGTCCACAGTCAGCTACAATTGGGCTGGTCAAGGGGCTTGTGGGCCGACATTACTTGCATGAATCCTGGACATGAGTGTGCAGCGTTAATGGACCATTTTCAGTAACTTTGATTCTGGCAGCATGTGGCCCAGGTCAGCATATACTCTGAGCACTGTGTCCCAGCGATTGTAGACACTAGAAAGAAAGAAAGCCAAGTCTTTCGACAGGTGCGGATGTAGCAGCAAAGTCAGAAGTGTAAAACGTCTCGTATTGAAGTAAATATGTACCTGTAGAACTTATAAGTACGCACTACAAGTACCAGTGTAAGTAAGTGAATGCAGAAATATAAATAAAGTAACTCACCCTCAGAAGTGTACGTGTAAAAAGGTCTGAGGGCTAAGGATAACTAATCCTGTATATAAGTAAGATACTCGAAACTGCCTTGAAGTAATAATAAGGCACCCGGATGAACGAAGAGGCTTGATAAATAAAATAAGACATGGAGAATCATCAGAACCCCCTGGGAGGGTAAACCTTCCTACATTGAAACACGTCCCATCTGACCTGGGAGCAAAAGGCGGGGGGCGGAACTCCTTGGCACGAAGCTCCCCTCTTGACAAGTTTAAGTCAAGTCGAGTTGAAAAATAACTATACTTGACTGCATGAACTCAAGTTGGAGCCGCTTGTCGACTCGGAGTATATATCAATTATCCAAAAAGGCAACCCCTGCTCCGCAATGGCAACTTGCTCAGCGACCCAAGTTTAAGTCCTCCGCTTCCCACTTCAAGTTACAAAGACCTTATGTTGTGTCTCCATATACTGTCTACATAAACTCCTTGGCTGCGGATAAGGAACTTGTTTGTATACATTGTACAGGCTTATAAAGTTGCTTGTAACCTATATTAGGATTATTACTGTAGTGGCACATCAGCTCCATGACCAATTAGCCCTGCTGCACTGTATAGTTCTTCCATACAGCTTCAAAAATTTCCACTGAGACAGATAAATATTCTCAAGATACCCTTTTACTGAGAGCAAGGAGCAACAGAAGCCCGACTGCCCCAATATGCATGTAGAACTACAAAATGAAGTGAGTTTGAGGCAAGTTTACAAGTCTATCAAAACTCGGCAACTTGCCTTCTTGTTTTCCTGTTCTAGAGCTGAACCAAGGCAGTCAAGTAATGAGTTCTGGGGCCACTGTGTAACTCCTTGCTATGTGCTGGGGCCTCAAGGCCTTAAGGTCCAAGATCTTTTCCAAATTCCAATTTTACTATATGTGAAACACCATAACTTGCTCCTTTCCCTTCCCTCGGCCTCTCCCCTTGTTCTCATTCTCTTTCCTTTGCTCTTGCCCACTCATTTCCTTGGAAATTTTGTATCTTTTCCTTGCCCAGTTTGTGCTTCCCTGTCTGCCTGCCACCTGCCTGTCTCCTTGGCCCTCCATCTTTCTCCCTTGTAAACAGCCTACTACAATGTTTGATCATTATACTAGATTGATATTGTACAAGTACATACTACAAAGGTTGCACAAAGTCCAAGCAATAATAAGAGCAATATCTAGTACCAATCCCTGACCTTCACTGCTCTGAGTCCCCACTGTGCCAAATTTAAACAACAAGTTACTGGTATTAAAAAATCGGACCACTGCAGTACATAAAACTTGACTCATGGACTTGTTTACTTCACTCAGACTGTACCGTAAGTATACGGGCACGGCGATAACCAATATTGAGCATATATATAGCAGATAACCCGTCGTACACATACTTACAGTAAACTTAAGGTCAGAAAGCTATACAGTGCAAATACGGGTTTAAATACTATAGACTAGATTTCTCACATAGCGATGAGCGCTCCGAAAGCGCTTTCATGCGGTGTCTTGGGTCCTGCCCTCGGATCAATCACAATCGGACTTAAGAGGGGCAGGCCCTTCCGGCTTTCCATAGTATGTCCCCTTGTTTTGCATTTCCCACCCGGAATTCTTGTACTATTGCCTCAGTCCTGTATCCTTTATATAGAATACTTACCACTAGCTCTTTCACGATTATCCTATCAAATCGTACCTTGTGTTCTTGTACACTCACGCTGTCCTCTAGTAATGTGCAGGCTGGGGCCGGGCTCAGGAGCCGGGGCCAAGGCTGATAAAAAATCTCAGCCTGACCCTACCACAGGGCCAGGGCGGCCGCGGCTAAATTTACAAATATGCAGAATCAGTATAATTTGAGTACATCTAGAGTAATGCTACTGTATGTACTATTCTGTAGTATCCTCTCACGCCTTGTACTGCTCTGTCACTTAGGACTGTTGCCACATCTGCAACAGTCCAGGCTTTCTCCTAAAACTTGAAGGGCTTTATCAAAAGTTCACTTAGTAGTCTCATACCTAGCACACATCTGGACAAGTCATTCAACCGCATTACAAGCAAGACTACAGACTTGTACATAGCATAAATAAGTAAGGGAGCTGACAGCCCAGACTATAATTCATGAATATGTAGATTGTAAAGTCGTAGTATCCGGCGCAGTGGGGACTTGAAGCCATGAGGCTCCCACAGGAGATTGGGAATACAAGTGCTCTATTGCTCTGTTACTACTTGGCCATCATACCTGGCCTTATATACTCTACAAGGTGTCTGCCGGGTCTGTACATATTAGTAAGTATCTGAGTAAGTAGGTCAGTAAGCAACGTCGGAGGAATATCAGTGCCGGATTGACATGATGTCATCATCGGCGCGGCAACTACAACATGTAACTCCCGAGATGTCGTTGAATTGATCTCTCATCCCCCTACTAGTACTGTTACCAGTCAATACAATCAACGATATGAGCCAGAAAACTCGGCATCAATTGATTTCCATAAAAGTACAATTCATAAACAGTACATATGTACTTACCTATGGTTGGGCGCCAAAATCCTTGGCTCCACAGCACTTCCGTAGAATTCTGTACCTACAACGTAGATATACAGGCTGCTGCATGTACTCTCATACCCCTTATTTGTACATGTAGTATGTAGTACTTGCAGAGTAGTGATGTGCCGGCTGGGGCTCAGGCGCTGGCTCAAGTAAGGCTGTTCTTTGGTACAAATACACTACACCCATACTCAACTGCCAGAGCTGATCTGCATACTAATTGTCAACCAGTTGTGAATCAGTTTACAAATTTTTGTGATACCAAACAAGATGGCAATGACCCTTTCAGCTGCAAAAACAGGTAACAAACAGGTAAACAATGTCGAATGTAGCTTCACAATTATGTGTTTTAAGCTCAAATACTTGAGCAGGGTCCTGAGCCCTACTGAACCCCAGAGACGGCTCAACAAGGGCCAGGTCAGAGGGCCCAATGTCTCTGAAACCTAGCCGGCACATCAGTAGACCATATATTAGTAGCATCAAGCTGTTCACTAGTGCTCAGAGTCCACATCACTAGATTTTGTAGGTCTTTTCTTTAGTATTTACTGAGGAGCTGAAAGTTGAAGCATGGCTTGGCACTGAAACCTTTGCTGAACTATATAAAGTTTGTCCCAGGTTTTGCAGATGTACAATTGAAGCCATTTTTGTCTTCCCTTGATCCTATTTTTTCTGGGGATTGAATAACTGAGGATTATATAAATTACCTTTGTTCCACCCTGACATTACCATCGCATTAGTCAAAACGATTGTCTTAATTCTCGGCACTCTGAATGATTGTTTACTCAAAAGCAATCCAAATGATTGTCTGGCAGTGGGCACTCTAAATGATTGTGTTTGTGCAAGACAATCATTTTGATTGTCCTTAATAGTAGGCAATCTAAATGATTGTCTGAAATTGGGCACTCTAAATGATTGCTTACTCAAGACAATGTAAATGATTGTCCTCAATACTAGGCAATCCAAATGATTGTCTTAAATTGTGGACATTCTAAATGATTGTTTGCTCAAGACAATCAAAATAAGTGATTGGCAAAAAAACATCTAAATGATTGTTTTGTCAAAAAATGATTGTCTCAGACAATCAAATTAATTGTTTTTCCTTCCCATAGTGAACCAAAGACTGGAGGACCTTGTCAAACACCTCATCTCAGACACCGGTGACCTCTATTGCACTTTCTCCAGACAGTCAAAATAATCTTGTACCAAATGATTGGGGTGGGAGTCAAAGTGCAGCCAGGGACTGGAGAGCTTTACCAGCTCAGACTTATGAGCCTTGTCCTGCTATTCCCTTCAGTACATTGACAGAACATGGCAGAGCAGCTGTAGTATCATCAGGTTCAAAAGTCTGGAGTGTTGATGTATTGACTGGACAACTGCTGTGGGAGACCAGTTTTAAGCACAGATCAAAGGAGATCCATCATAGAGCATTACGGCTGGATGGCAAGGAGATTGCGATCAGTAGTGGGACAAATGGATCGACAATATCAGTATACAAAACAATTTCAGGCTACCTTTCTTTTGGCCCTATTCAAGTAACCTTCAGGAACCAGGGCCAAATGCGAAACATAGCATTATCATCTCTTGGGAGTTATGTAGCAGCCGGGAGTACAAAAGGTGGCATATGGCTTTGGAACACAAAAACAAGGGACAGGGAAGTTCTGAGTCATGTGGACAAAGACCTGCGCTGTGTTATGTCCATGGCTTTTTGCAAAAGTGAAAAGCGCTTTATTACTGGACACACAGGATGTATCTATGTTTGGAACATCCAAAGTGGCCAAATTGTGCACTATTTTGATGCTGCACAATTTGAACCTTTTCATAGACTCAACTATCTCACTATTTCCCCAAATGGGAAATATCTTGCTTGGGGAACATATATCACCTCCACTCAAAAAGCTGCTGTGTACTTTGTTGACCTTGAGCTTGGAGCAACAGATACACTGCCACCTTTGCAAACAGATAGCAATGTTAATTGTTTGGTGTTCTCTAATGACGGGTTGATGCTTGCTGCAGGATGCCATCGTGGAGAAGCTTATACCTGGCCCTTTGCAGGAGGAGAACAAGTGAGATCAGTGGAATCAGTACTAGACCAGGATGGATGGGTGTTAGGCCCCAACAATGAGTTGCTTTTCTGGTTATCACCATCCAGGCTAGAGTTGATGAAGGACACTGGGGAAATTGTGTTGCCCGAGAGTCACCTTGGAGGATTATGGGCAAAATTTTTACTAGCAACATCTGCAAAACCTGGGTTTTGATCAGAGCAGCACTATTCAGTTGCTTGTTATATTTTGCCGATTGGACATGATACAGGTCCGGAGGCTGTACTTACTAATCATTACTCACCCAGTGATACTTTGTATGTACCGGAATCCCTTAGATATATTTAGTAATGTACACTGTATATAAGGCCGTCTCTGAGGCCAGTACCTATAGCTCTAGCCTCTCCAATCCAGTCTCTACTGTCTCTTGAGACTCATAGCTTACTTTAGTCCCTGTGCCGAATATTTACACATTGTTATACACTACCATAACATAGAGATGTCCACGAGTCCGGATCCAAGTATAGCGCAAGTACCTGTGGCCCAAAAGCCTTGACTTGTGACCTGCGGAAGATCCATGGGAAACAGATCTTTGACTCGCAGGCAATTTACCTGCGAGTTCGCAAGTACCTGCAGGTATTTGTGTATTTATGCCAAAGAGTGTACTAATAATCATCACTTATAAAGTACTTACCTGTTTTATTATACATACCATTTATAAAATGTTGTACTGTAACTGTCTACTATTATTTCATACTTAGTTATGAAGTAAATATGTACTGACACAAATGTTGAAACTAGATTACCGCTTATGAGTTGACTAGACACACACTTGCTATATGATCAATGAACTGTCGATATATGCTATGTTGAAACTCACCCTCAAACAATAGACGCAGCCTCTACGCAGGTTCATATAGATGTAGTCAATTATGCCATTCGCTATTAGTCTTATGATACATAGCTTGTACACTGCCTTGCAGTACCTATGAACATTACCTATAGAATTACCATACAGACTCCATCTTCTAGGGTACATTATGCACATGTATATGCACTATGTTTAGCAGTACGATTCAAGTAGACTCATACATTGTTATATGGTTTATTATATTCTGTAGTATAATCAAAGCTCCCAATGCGGGAACTAGAGAATTGCTGGTGGACAAACAGGGCCATCCGCGTGTACCGCTTATAACAACCAGGTAGACCCGTGTAGAGTGTCATATGGGGAGGGTCATTGTCAGACATGTCAAGTTTGAAGTTCGTATCACAAATAGGAAGATAATGACCAGTGTAATCCACGTCGAGGGCATGTACAATAGAAGTAATGTTAACCGTAGAACGATCTTTCCACTGCCGCACGAGCCGAACAGGGATACCGACACGAAATAAATCCGAAGCCAGGTCCAAGTCATCGGTGAAAGCTCCCATGACCGAAGCATCCAATTGGAATGCATGGTCCACATCACGCAGACGGGGGAGCCAACGCGTGAGCCATTGAACGCGACCGTAAATCTCCAAAAATACCCGTTGTAAAGATGATACTTGCAACACCACCACGGCGGATGCACCAGGGATTGACAAACGCTCCAAGTATTTATGTAGCTGGTCATGGCCATGGACAAGGTAAAGGTCTCGGCGAAGATCATTGGAAAGATCAGATATAGCACGTCGAAGAGTGGTACACATCATTTTCAACTTGTGGGCCAAGGAGTCGGTTATGCGCACAATCCCTGTCCAACCCGGTAGCTGGAGCGCTGTCAAATCATTGTAAATCGGTTGATACCAGGAAAAGCGTAGTGGATGGCTGCCGGAGTCATTGGGCGGCGGAATAACTGCAAGGTGTCCAATAGAACAGTGAAATGGCTGTGGCCACCAACAGGGATCATCCTGCAAAAAGTTACACATCGTACACACGCAAGTGTTGCATCCTGTAGTGTGCAATCAGTGCTCAGGCTCTGAATATTTTACACTGATATAAGTAAACAACCAAGCTAGCTAGGTTAGTTGGTGTGTGAGACTGCGCAGAGCGTACATGGTATAACTTATGCCAATGGGGCGAAAGTGGCATCTCCATTGTCTGTATATTACATGAAGGAGCGACAAGGTCTTCAAGTTCGTACAAGTTTCCTCAGGTTGTATCCGTGCATATAGGTGTCCGTAGGTGATATATTGAGTTACAGATTGAGTACCTACAAACCCAAACAAAACCTGTTTGACCTTGTACAAACCTTGTACATATGTTCTAATGTACATAACGGTAATATCAAGCTTTACATCAAGAAAGGAACTGGAAAAGCTAGATATATCACTTAAGCAAGACGAAATAAGATACAGTAAAGAGGGGGAAAAATAAAGGGAGTTAAGCGAGGGTGGACAGAGTCAAGCTTCAAACTGTGGCTGTATACCTTCCCGTTCGATGAGAAATGCTAGTTCAATCCCGTGAAGCAAGCATTTACATCCTCGGACATCCAAGTTGAGAGCATAGGAAATGCCAAGTTCAGTGTGTGTTTCCAGACTCAACGGGAAACAGTTGTGACTTACGTAGTTGACCCAGGACAAGGGAATAACCCAAGGTGTATAACAAGTAACAGGATACATCATTGTTGGAGGCCAATGATAGTACACCATATGTGTAAACCTTGTAATTGACCGGTACCCTCGTCGTTGTTTTCTGCGTGCAGAGCATTTCGGAAGATTGGAGTCTCTAGGTGACAACGGTGGACTTGAGTTCCGGGGTGACGGCGGATCTGAGTTTGACGATGGTAGGCTCGAGTTTGATAATCGTGGACTCAAGTATGACAAAGGTGTACCTGACAGTGGACTTGCGTTTGATGAAGGTAGACTCGAATCAGAAGGTCCTAATCCTCCAGAGACTATAGTACAATTCATATAAATCGCTGTAGTTGAATGATCATTGGTGATTTTTTCGTGCATATCTCCATTGACGGCCTTGAATGCTGCACCATGAATAGAGAAATTTTCACTGTTAGAGAGGAGTTTGTTGATGTTCTGATCATGAGATGTTTTATCGACTGTAGACTCTTCTGGGATCGGGGAAATGTTCAAAACGTCACTGCTGAGTATCCTACAGCTTGAAATAAGAAACAGGGAAGAATACACTGGATGCTCACTTCAGCGGTTGGACATATGATTGAGGTATCCATCCAGGGACACCACCAGTTTGCCTCACTGCTCGCCACCAGCCTATCCTCAAGTCTTTATCCACTACCTGAAGGATTTCGCCTTGGCGGATGGAGAGATACACTGGATCATCGGAGTTGTATTCTTGCATACAGCGTACATCAAACAGGGTTGAAAGGTCAAAGGAGTCGTTTCCAGGATCCGGCGACTCGTCTACCAGAATGATGGATATCCTCCTTAAGGTAGAAAAAATATACTCACCAGGCAACTGAATACTTGACAATGATATATCGGCATCTCCAAGGTATTCTGTGCTAACGCTGCCTCCGCTATTAGATTGTCCAAGTTGTATTTCGGGATCTTGTTTCACATCAACAATGTCTGCTGAATTCTCGGCAATGTTATTAGCTCCAGAGATGGATGTGACAAGATATGAGTTAAACCAATTCAAATCTTGAACACTGGAGGAGGATAATAGAGTCGGCGCGGATCTGTTGGAGGTTCGGTGAGCACGAAGAGCGATTTTCTGCTTCTTGATTCTCATTAGCTTGTTCAGTTTGGCCTTTGGCATCTTTTCTTCCCGCTTTTGGATTGCTTTCAGCAGGCGGTCATGTTTGCTAGTAAGTGAAAGTAGTGCGCCTATGATGAACACTTGTACTATTTTGGTTTGTAAAAAGGGGACTTACCGACGATCCTTACGTCCAACGGTTGGATCAGTGTAGGTTGTTACATTATGAGGAACATGACGTGGCCAAGTGAATAGCGCGGAAAGTGATACTGCTTCTTCGTGATGCCACTGCTTTGTTAGAAGGGGTAATATCACATTCTTTGGAAGGAAATCGTCAGAAACTGCGACGGTGTCAGGTTAAAAATCTTTTCTAGGACAATGATCGTGCTTACGGGCGTGGAATACCCAATCTGAAAAGCCGAAGGATTGTGACACATGAAACCTCGTCAGGTTTAAATTTAGGAACTGATCCAATATACTCACGTGAATTCTCCCTGAATGTAATGCCTTCAGGCCTACTATTTAGAGAAGGCATCTAGGATGGTGGTCGTGCAATGTGGGGAGTCCAGGGAGCAGCATTAGGTATTTATATTTGATTTATATATTCATACACGGTTTAATAAAATGTACAGCTTATCAGCAAAAACGTGAAGGGAATCGGCTTCCAGTCCACCATTGTTTTGCTGATGAGCGTTGTGCGCTGCGCAGTGGTTGAATTATTCATGTTTTGTCCCCCGGTACTGGCATCTCTTGAACGAGGGCTTCTGAGCTGAATCTGCCCAAACGCGGGCGCTTTCAAAAAGAAAGCAGATACACGAGTCGGAGTATCCCCGACTCTGACCGAAGGAAGAGAGGGTCTTGTGAACCTCGTTTCTTATCTGATCCTTCAGATTTCTGCTATGACGCAATACTTCGCACACTGATTGGATGATGCTCTTTGGCGATAAACATTTTCACAGGTTTCTCGACCACTACAACTCTATCGCCGTACGTATCACTTCTGCCGCTGTATCTTGTTTCTA